>CAKNXH010037237.1:0-19103 GCA_932178445.1 Andricus quercusramuli | reverse complement strand
TCTCATGTTCTCTTTTTCTCCTATTGTACTCCGCCTTCTCTATTTCTCCTTTCCTCCATTTTCTTACAGATTCTTTCATTCTCTCCTTACTCTCCCTGCATTCCTCGTCCCACCAGCCTCTCTTTCCCTCTTCTCTTCCTTCTTTTGTACCTATCTCATCCTTCACCTTCTCAATCGACCCTTTCAGTCTTTTAATTAACGAGTCTACTCCCTCCTCCTTTTCATATCTAACATTCTCCTTTTCCATCTTCTGTTCAAACACTTTTAATTTATCTACCCCCCAGACTCCCATTTTCGTATTCCTTTCCCCCCCTCTTTCCTTTCTCCCTCTGCCACGCTTATGGACGCCACATTTCAGTGTAGCTATTACTGGGAAGTGTTCTGACCCTATCTCATTCCCTACATTCATACTGCATATCATATTACTCATTCTTTCTTCCGCCAAGATGTAGTCTATTATTGTTTCTCCCTTACCTATAAATGTAATCTCTCCTTTCTCATCTCCTTTCATGTTGCCATTACATATAAACCATCCGGTTTCTCCTATTATGTCTAGTAACCTCCTCCCCTCCCGGTCTATCTCCCTATGTTTGGAGCTCCTTACATATGCCTCCTTTTCTTCATCCCAAGTCCCTCCCCCTTGCTCGCCAGTCCAGGCATTTAAGTCACCTCCTATCAAAACCAATTCTTCCTTCTTTTCCTCCATCCACCTCCTTATTACTCTCCAACCTTCCTCTTCCCCTCTTCTTCTATATACACAAACCACCACTATTTTGACTTTCCCTATTATAATCCTTCTTACCATTGTTCCCTCCTTTTCTTCCCTATCCTGCTCTGTTTTACCTTTTACTGCCAATTCTTTTCTCACCCCTGCTACCATGCCGCCCATTCCTCTACCTTTAACGTGTTCCTTTCTTGCTTCTTGCATTGTCCACACATACCCTTTAGGTAACAACCTTTTCATCCCCTTCCAATCTTTCTCATCCGCCCAGGTTTCACTCATCATAATCACATCCCACTTTTCTAACTCCCGCCAGAAACCTTCATTCTTGTTCTTCAAGCCTGACACATTCCAGAAAGCTATTTTCACTTTTTTCTCCTCCCTTCCCTCCCCTGTACTCCTTACTTCTCTTCCGCCTTGCTTTTTGGAAACCCCTCTGTTTGCTCTCTAGCCTCTTTTGTATCTTCCTTTCTTCTACCTTTCTCAACTCTTTTTCCCTTTTTCCTTATTTCTTCTACCTCCTCGTCCCAGACCCACTCCTCCCCATTTATCCATAGTCTGTCTCGCCCTATCCATACCATGCATCCCTTTTTCCTCTCTATCCATGCTCTCTGTTCTATTTGCCATCTCCTTTTCCTCTCCCTCCAAGTCAAATCCTCTTCAATTCTCTCCCTTCTTCCTTTCAATAATTTTTTGTTCTCCATAATTTTCTTTTTCTCCTCCTCACTCCCTACTTTTACTACAAACATTCCCTCTTTTCCTGCCTTCGTCATTCCTAATCTCTTAACTCCTTCTACCCTTACCCGAATTCCAATATCTCTCAGCAGATTTTTGATTTCAATTTCCCCTGTTTCACTCTCTATTTTCAATCCCTTGACTACTATGTTATTTTTTCTCTTCGCCCTTTCTTCCCCTTCCAACCTTCTTTCAATCTCACTCAGTCTCTTCTTCAATATTTCATTCTCATTTTGCACGTTATCACTCCCTTCTACTTTTTCCGCACTTTCTCTTTCCTTCCCCATATGCTCATTCCTGACTTCTAATTTGCTTACCCGTTCTTCCAGTTGTTTTATCTCCCTATTTGTCTGTTCGTCAATCTCTCTCTGTCTATTCTCTATGGCCTCTAATTTACCCCATACCTTGACTTTCTCCTCTTTCCAGAGTTTATCCCACTCTTCCCACTTTTCTCTTACTTTTCTCACTTCCCCCCTAACTTCTTTCCCCTGCCTATTCATATCTTCCAGACTCTTCCTAGTTTCTTCTCTAAATCCTTTTATGAGGGCTTCCAGCTTCTCAAACATCCCCCCATCCCGTCTATCTCTGTCTGGTGTTTTTCGTTTGATCTTAACTTTTTTGTTATCCTTATCCATTTCAGAATCATCTTCCCCTTCCTCTCTTTTTCTCTTATCTTCCCCTTCACTGCTAGTCGCGCTCACCTTTTTTTGCCATTCGTCCAGACTCCTATTAGAGCCTGCGCTACCTAGCCTGTTGAGGCGCTGTAAATTCGACGGTCTCCCTCGTTTCTGGCTCGTGCCTGATCCCCTTCTCTCTGTCGATCCGCCCCTGGCCGGTGTCTCGAACGCCTCCTCCTCGCTACTGTCATATTCTCCCTTCTCCCCAGTAACCGCGCTCACAACCTCGTCCGCTCTTGCTTCACCTCCCTGCCCTCTGTCGCCCGTTTGTGGACTTCGTATGGTCGCCATTCCTACCTTACCAAAGAGTCCTCGATGTTTCCCGCTCTTAGCTTGCCTACCTTTTTCCCCCCTGCCCGACGACCACTTTCTACACCTAACCTCAAAACAAAATTTGCACGTTTCAACTTTCCTTTCTCACAACTTATTTTCACCCTTTACACACTTGCCTTCACTCACCCTTCTTCCTTTACACCTCCTCTCCACACTCACTGCCCTTTCTGCACCCACACACGCTGATTCCCTTCACCAAAGCCAAAAAACGCAACACTTGACACAGAAGAGTTCTCTCACGATCGGTACCGAAAACGGAAGCCGTTTGCTTCTTACTGAGAATTAACTTTTTTAACTGAAAATGTAACTATACCATTTTTCATTAAAAATATATTTTTGAAATTGAAAATTCATCGTTTCTTGGTAGAAAACTAATCTTCTTGGTTGAAAATTAATCCTTTCTGGTTAAAAATTTAGCAATTTGCTAGAAAATTCAACTATTTGGTTGAATATATTTCCCCTCGACATCCTTCCGCAGCCTTTCCGCCACCACCATCGCGTATACTTTATACGCCGTATTCATTAGCGTAATCCCTCTATAATTTTCCTGTCTATCTCTATCTCCCTTCTTATACAGAGGCACTAATAATCCTTCTCTCCACCCTCCTGGGAATCCCTCCCCCTCCATACTTTCTTCACTACCCTGCTGCTTTTGACCTTCTTAACTTCTTTATCTGCTTCTCTATCTCCTCGTCATTCAACTCCTCCATCTCTGCCTTCCCCGTTCTTCTACTCCCACCATCACTCTTCCTTGAAGCTGAGCCCTGGAATGCTTCTTTAAAAAACACCCTCCACTCCTCACTCCTTATCTTCTCACTTATCCCCACTCTACGCTTCCTAAACCTATTTATTATCTTCCAGACGTCCCCCTCTGTCTTAACCTTTCCTGACTCCTCTTCCAGATCTTTCTCCTTTTCCTGCCCTTTCTTCTTACACATCAATCTAAACCCCTTCCTCATTTCTACGTACTCCTCCCTTCTCGCATTACCCTCTTTCCACTTCTTGTACTTCCTCTTCACCTTTCTTTTCATCTTTTTACATTCCCTATCCCACCACGGCCTGATACTTCTCCATCGCCTCCTTCGTCCAGGTCACCCTCTCCCCTATCGAGACTTCTTCCCCGCCTTGTCTTCCGCCACCCTCACCTCTTATCCACAGACTTAATGGCTGATGGTCTGATTCCACCCTCCCCTCTACTGCGAATTTTTCCGTCTTCTCCCATCCTTGCATATTCATGACCACATAGTCTATCACCGATACCCCCACCTTACTTACATATGTGTATTCTCCCTCTTCGTCCCCAGTTGCCATGCCATTCGCCACCGCCCAGCCTCTAACCTCCATCCAGTGCCTTCCCTGTAAATTCCCCCTTCGCTTCCCATCCTCGCATTAAAGTCCCCACCCAGTACCACCTTACCCTCCTCTCTCTCGCCCAGCAGGTCTTCCACCCTTCCTTTAATTCTTTCTATCCCATCCTTATTGTACACTGTCACAAACTTACACGTTATCCCTCCTATTTTTATTTCCCTCATTTGCACTGCCTCGCCCTCTTCCTCTCCATGAACTTTTTCCTTTAATCCATCCCTAACTTCGGCTATAATTCCCTCACCGGCCCTTCCTTTCTTCTTCACTCTGACCGCCTCCTGGAGTCTCCACCTATACCCCCTTGGCAGCTTTGGCTCTATTCTATCTCATTCCTTTCTTTCTACCCACGTCTCTACCAGTGCCACAACATCAAATTCCTGGATATACCGCCAGAACTCCTCGTCCCTCTTCTTCACCCCTGCTGCGTTCCAGTACAGAACCTTCACTACTCCTCTACCCTGAATTACCCCCACCCCCCTACTTCTTACCAAACAAATCCCCCTGCACTTCAGCACCTCTTTCTCCTCGTCCCACACCCACATCTTCCCGTCTACTCTTATTTTCCGATGTCCTACCTTCGCCGATCTCCCTTCTCTCCTCGCCCTCCTAGCCCTGTCGTACAGCATTCTCTGCATATCCCTTTCCTTTTTCGTCAAATCGGGATCGATGAAAACTCCCTCATCCTGTACCCTATTCCTATTCTGCATTACCCCCAAATTTCTTCCCAGCTCTCCAACTCCACAACCGCCACTTCCTTCTCCTTCCTCCCCTCCAACCTAATTTTCACGACCCTGCCTTTAACCCACCCTAGGCTCTGTAGCAGCTCTTCCATGCCCTCCCTTTCTTCTCCACTTTTTAGCTTCAACCCTCTTATCACGATATTATTTCTCATGTCTGCCTTCTCTTTTCTCTCCATTCTCAACTCCATTGCCCTTATCCTTTCCCTATCCGTCCTCACCTCCTTTTCACTCCTACGCTCTCCTACGTTATCTTCTATCATATTTTCTACCCTCTCCCAAATACCTTTAATCTCACTCCCCCCACCCCCCTCTCCTACTTCCATTTCCGTCCTGCCCTCCACCTTCTCAAGTCTCTTTTCCGTCCTTTCCTTCCACACCCTGATCTCCTCTTCCATCTGCTTTATTTTAACTTCTTTCTCTTTCCTTTCCCTCTGTAACCCTTTTACTCTCTCCCTCAGCTCATTCACCTCCTTTTCCCACCTCTTATCTCTGATTATCAAGTCCTCCCTCATGCCTTCCACCCAGGAAACAAGTATTATCAGTTTGTTTTTAAGTTATGTAACTATAATTTTCCTAAGAAGTCTTTTCAAATTTTCAAATATTTCTAATCTCTTCGAAACATCTAAGATTCCTTATTATATTTTAACAGGCTTAAATTTTTTTCTAAATTTGTAAACATTTTTCATAATTAAAAAAATTAGCTTCCTTAAAAACTTACGGATTTTTTTCATCATTTTTAGAAACCTTTTGAAATCTCTTATAATTTTCTTCAAAAACTAATTTTTTTAAATTAATCTTATAAAATTTGAAAATATTCTTAAGTCTTTCCAAAACGACGGCGAGCTCAAGTCGACCAATAGTGGGGCTCCGATGCCTGAAGCTAACTGAAGTCGATAGGACAGATCAGATTATTTCGTACGATTATTTCTGTTCAATAACTTCTTTTTCTGTCTGGTTATGAAACTGATGACGGTGACGTCATGCTACAATACTCACTATTCCGCGAAATATTTTAGTGGTTTTTTTTTTTTTTTATACCATTAAGCCGTTTCCCTTTCAGCGAGCCTCTAGGGGCAGGCGTGACACTACCCGATTCGGGTAGTGTTTCTAGGTGGATAGTTTCTTGTAGTAAATAACTACAAGTGTGGGCTCACCACACCCACGACCGCCAACAGCAGCGCAGTAGTATTATTCTCGAACGGTCACCCATCCAAGTACTAACCGCGCCCAACACTGCTTAACTTCAGTGATCTAACGGGAACTGGTGTTTCCAGCGTGGTATGGCCGTTTTTTGATTATATCATATTGACTTTTAGTTGGCAAATTGTACTATTTCAATGAAATGTTATATTAGTCACGTCGTGCGTCAACAAAAACACTGATGCATACAGTGATGCTAACGCATGAACTTGTAATATTCATTTCAAATAGACCCGCGCTTTTCGGCACATGCGCAGTTGAAAAAGTTGCTTACAGCGCCCGCATCGATATAAGGCCGAGGCAGCCAATAAACGTCGCTTGACAAAAATAACCTGACGACTGGCAATAGAGGTGGGGACTCGTTCAGTCTTTTATAGTTAAAAATTTAATTTTTTGGGTTGAAACTTCTTTTTTTTTGTTTGGCAACAAATTAAACTATCTGGTTGATAATTTTTTTTTCTTTTGCTGAAAATCAATTTTCGTAACTGTGAATATAGCTATTCCATTTTAGGCTGAAAACTAATTTTTTTAGTTGAAAATTTAACTATGTGCTTGAAAATTCATGTATTTTGTTGAAAATTCGTTTTTCTGTAGAAAATTCATCTTGGGAGGTTAAAAAATTAACTTTTTTGTAAAAATTGTAAATATTTCGTTGAAAATTCACATATTTTGTTGAAATCATCTCTTTTGGTCGAAAATTTAACTGTTTTGTTAAAAATTCAACTATGAATTATACCATTCCCGGATTCAAAAAATTAACAACCAGATTATAAGGCTTCGTATCTATAGATTACTATCCCAAATTTGTAAATCCAAAATATCACTTATTCAACTTTATACTAATTTATCATATTATAAAATAAGAGAATATTTTGAATTGCTGAAGACAAAATCAAATAAATCGTTTGTAAAAGTAATTTTTTTCTTTTCTTGGAAGTTCAGATTCACGTTTAGAACAGGAAGCCCATTTGAGCGGTAATGATTGCAATTCAGGACTAATTATCAATTAGGTCACTTTTGGCAAGTCACGAGCAATTTTGTAGAATTTCAAAGTATCTAGCCATTAGAGTCGAAACTCTAAATGACTTCATTCCATAATTGACTCCGCGATCCACATTTACAAGATCAGGTATCTTCGTGACCAATCAGAAGTAATTATTGCCGATTGTGCTTTCGTGATTTCAACTTTGTGATTGTGAATTACTTTGTTCAATGCTGTCAGTTTATGGAAATATCAGAATTAAAGAAAATTTCTATCAAATCCCATTCAATTTTGTATTTAAAATATCAATTACAGGTTGCACAGCCTTTCCCTTATTCTCCTGGGTTTCCCCTTTTTTTAAAATTCATATTTTTTCCACTAGGGGAAACCTGCCTATAGTGGATAATGCAACCTACAGTGGATAATTATTAATTTAAAGCCCAAATTTACGATAAATAATTAACTTTACATATAATTTATTAACACCTATCGGTATCTTAACAATTTATTAAATTTATTTATTTTTTGCATAAATTTAGTATTTTTAATTAATCATTATCCACTGTAGGTTGTATTATCCAATGTAGGGAGGTTTCTCCTATTCTCGATAAACTTCCCCTTTTTTCGTTAAATATGCGATATTTGAAAGTACAATTCCATTAATGAATTATCCATTATAACCAATTTAACTTTTTTAAATTTGACTAATTTTAAAATAAACTATCAAGCATTTAAATGAAACTTTATAGGTAAAATATTTCTTTGTTGAATCAATAGAAATTATTTACTCTCCTATTTTTTCAAATGAACAAACTAAGCATTTCTTTAAGAAAAAAATCGTATTTTTTATTTTAAAATTTTCAAGTTAAAAAAGGAATTTAAAATTGTTTTATCCATGAGGGTTTAATTTTAAAATGTTCATAATTAAGTCTTTTTGTTTTACTTTGTAAATTTAAACATTTTCATTCATTAATGTAAAGATTTATCAAAATTAAAAAAAACTCTTACTCTCACTTTTCCTCAAATCAAGAAACCTAAGCATTTTTTTCAGACAAAACAAAAAGAAAATAATGGTCTTTCTTCATTTGAAAATTTGAAATCAAAACAATTTTTTATTTAAAATTATTTTATCCCTGAGGATTTGATTTGAAAATTTTAATATTTTTTTAGTTTTACTTCGTACATTTAGAAACTTTTATAAATTGATGTAAAGATTTATCAAAATTTTAATAAAACTCTTTCTCTTACTTCTTTCTGAATGAAGAAACTTGAGCATTTCTTCGTGAGAAAAATGGTCTATTTTATTTATTTATTTTTAATTCAAAATCGTTTTATCCTTTAGGGCTTAATTTGAAAATATTTGTAGTTAAGTCTATCAGTTTTTTTCTTATATTTAAAAAATTATATTAAATAATGTAAAGATTTATAAAAATTAAAAAAAACTCTTTCTCTCACTTTTTCTTAAAATAAGAGATCTAAGGATTTCTTTAGATTTCTCTAAAATCAAAACCATTTTTTATTTAAATTTATTTTATCCCTGAGTGTTTGATCTGGAAATTATCATTTTTTTTTAGTTTTACTTCGTACATTTATAAATTTTTATAAATTAATACAAAGATTTATCAAATTTTTAATAAAACTCTTTCTCTTACTCCTTTTTAAACGAGGAAACATAAGAATTTCTTCGTGAAAAAATTGTCTTTTTTATTTTAAGATTGTAAAATTAAGTGTCTTTTTCATTTAAAATTGTTTTTTTGTCCTTTAGGGTTTAATTTGAAAATATTTGTAGTTGAATCTTTCAGTTTTACTTCTTATATTCAAAAACTTGTATAAATTAATGTAAAGATTTATCAAAATTTAAACAAAGCTCTTTCTCTCATTTTCTTTTAAATGAAGAAACCTAAGCATTTTTTTTCAGAGGAAAAAAAGAAAATAGTGGTCTTTCTTTATTTGAAAATTTGAAAGCAAAACAATTTTTTATTTAAAATTATTTTATCCCTAGGGCTTGATTTTAAAATTGTCAGTTTTTCAATTTTACTTCGTACATTTAGAAATTTGTATAAATTAATGTAAACATTTATCAAATTTTTGATAAAACTCTCTTTCACTTTTTTAATATTAAAAAATACTTTATGTTTCTAATATTAAAATTTAACAATCAAGGAATGTGAAGGCGCGCCCTTTTTTCTTCAACGAGTTATTTGTGTAGAAATGAATAATTTTAATTTAACTTGAATTCAAGGAATTTAAAGGATTTCTACTCATTTTAATATTTTTTTTTTTTTTACGATTTGAAGGGATTTTAGGAAATTTCTAGGGAGGTTCGGGAAATTAAATAAATTTTATTTCAAGGGATATAAATATGAAGGGACATAAAAAACTTCAAAGGATTTTAAAGATTTTAAATTATTTTAAATGCTTCCAAATAATCTTAAGAGATTTTGTTTAGAAAAATGTATTAAAAAAATGTGTATTGTGAATTTTTAAATTTTTTATGTTTTTAATATTAAAAAATAAAAATGGAGGGAGGTGAACGCGCGCTTTTGCGCGTGTGTATTTTATTTTAACGTGTTTTTTTTTAGGGACGACTGTGAAATTCCCGAATTGGAAAATTCTGGAACAGTTTGTAAACTTACCGAATTGGCAAATTCCCCAATTTTTTTATAATTTTATAATATTCCCGAATAATGAAATTTTTGACAGAAAATTGCCGAAATATAAAATATCTGGACT
The DNA here is from genome assembly GCA_932178445.1 of Andricus quercusramuli. Taxonomy (NCBI): domain Eukaryota; kingdom Metazoa; phylum Arthropoda; class Insecta; order Hymenoptera; family Cynipidae; genus Andricus; species Andricus quercusramuli. The sequence continues at coordinate 9,617 of CAKNXH010037237.1, read as the reverse complement.
AGGAAATTCATAGATTTAAACAATTAATTTTTTTCAATAATATCTCTTACGTATTAAAAATGCAATCATCAGATATTTTCATAAAAAAATCAATAATTTCAATTTTAAAAGTTTCCTAAATCATTGTTTGATTTCAAAGTAACAATAATTGGAAAGAAATCATGCAGAAATATATTTTTTTAATTATTTTTATTTCTAATTCAAACAATAATTTTAGAAACTTCAAACATTAAAAATATTTTTGTTAAAAAAAATTTTATTATTCTATTTTTAATTAGTAAATACGAAGCAGCCAAATAAATAATATTAATAAAAAAAATTTTCAATGTGTGAATCTGGCAATTTTATAATTCGAAAAGTTTCTTTCGTGAATTTTATTATTCGGAAATTTTATAATTCAGGAATTTTATTATTCAGGAATTTCATTACTCAGAAATTTTCCAAATTTTGGAATTGTATTATTCGGGAATTTCCCAATTTGAGAATTTTATTATTCAGGAATTTTCAAATTCGAGAATTTTCCAATTCGGAAATTTTATTTTATTCAAGAGTTTTTCAAATATTTTTTGCAATTCATTTGGAATTCACTGTGAATTCTTATCAATGTTTCCTGAATTCTTTCAAATCCTTTTGAATTCTTCCTTTAAATTTGCTGAAATTTTACTGAAATCAATTGAATTTTTTCGTTTTTTAAATTATTTTCAATTCATTTGAATTCTTTTGAATGGTTTTGTAGTCATTAGTGATCTTTTTTGTTGGAAATTAGTAGGCTGTTAGAGATTTTAAGAAATTTGAAATTATTTTTTTGAATTCACTCTTAATTCTTAATTCACTTATATTTTTCTAGATTCAATCAATTCTTCTTTGGCTTTGTCAATGGCTTTTTTGAATTTTTAAAAGTCTTTTTTAATTGATCCTGGAGTCTTTCAACCTCCCTTTGAAGCAATCTCCTTGAACAATATTTTCTTGATTATATTTTCTTGAGAGAAGACAAATTTTCTTGAATCGTGAAAATATTGTATCGTCCGCATTCGTACCGATGTTCTATGGATTTGATGTCCTAAATTTTATTATAGTTAATTAAATAAACAAAATATCAACATTTAAATTCCTGTTTAGTATCCAAAATGAATACTTCTGATAACCAAATGAAAAAATAATTTAAAAATTAATGAAAATGTGATATATTTTTATAGCTAATATCCAAAATATCCTTCTTCTTGCATTCATTATTTCAAAATTCAAAATTATAAGTTAAAATATGAAGAAACTTTTGAGCATGTTTGAATCTAACAAAAAAATATGTCAAAAACCACTTCCAGAATATTTATGAGAGTTGCACAGGCGTCCAGTGGTTTCGATCAAACTTGGCGAAACTTTATTGTTGGAGAAGTTTTTAAATTCAGAAAGTTATCGGATTTTGAAAACTCGATTTTCTGAATTGACGCTATATGAATTTTGATCAATTTTCCTCCCCATAGAGAAAGTTTTGCAACGATTAAAATTTTCGAAGCTTTATTTTTTCCACATATATCTTGACATAATTCTTCATTATTTGAAAAAATTAAAAATTTTGAAGACTTGTAATTTAAAAACATTGAATTATCAGTTAATTAGATACAGACATAAAACAGCATTACTCTTATTGCAAGCTTAAATTGTTTTAATCACTTAAAAATAAATTGACTATCAATAAATTTTTTATAAATTTTTGCCAATAAATTTATACTAAATGTTACATGTTACACTTGCTTTTACGTAATTTCATAATTATTTTTCCATTTTTTATTTTTTTTATTTGAAAAATGAAAATGTTTAATTTTAAATGTTATACATTTTTATAAATTTGATATTATACCTTTTTTTAGCTATTCAAATAAAAAACAATTTAATTCTAAACGTTCTAGATTTGAAAATAGTCGACTTTTACTTCGTAAAATATAATAATTTTAAATTTTAAATGCATAGAATAGTTGAAGATGCAACAGTTGAATTTTTTCGAAAATTCGTTTTGGAAAATTCAGCTATTGAATCCTCAACCAAGAAGATTAATTTTCTACTACAAAAAGAAAGATTTTAAACGAATAGAAGAATTTTTTCCAAAAAAGTTGAAGCGTGAACTAAAAAAGAAAAAATTTGAATCAAAAATAGAATTTCGTTAAATTTTCAGTTAAACAATTAATTTTTAACAACAAAAAAAACGAATTTTCAATAGAATACATGAATTTTGAAACAAATACCTTGTAGTAATTTTATACTTCAAAGATAAATTTTTAACCAAAAATGGAATAGTTAAATTTTCAGCTGAAAAGATTTATTTTCAAGAAAATAGTTCAATTTTCAACCAAAGATATGAATATCCAACATGAAATGATGAAGCTTCTACCAAAAAATTAATTTTTAACACAGAAATTCAAATTTCTACTAATTGAATTTTTAACACAGAAATTCAAATTTCTACTAATTGAATTTTCAACCAAAAGAAATTAATTTTCATCCAAAAAGCTAGAATAGTTCAATTTTCAGTTTGAAAAATTCACTTTCGACAAAAAAACAAACATAGTGAAAAGTAGATACATAGTTAAAAGTTAAAAAAACTACAATCATCTAGCATTAATATAATTGAAGATAGTTATTAACAAAAACAATTTGTTTAAACCATTATGTTCACTGAATTTCATTAATTATCACCTCACTCTATATGAAAAGTGGATAACAAGTTGAAAACTTCAAAAAAACCGCAACTGTCTAGGTTTACCTTAATAGTCGATAGTTATAAAAAATTATGATTTATTTAAACAATTAGATTTGTTAAATTTCGTTAGTTATTATCTCACTGTACGTGAATAGTGGACACAAATTCGAGTGTTTTAGAATTGACCGCATCTTTCTAGCATTATTCAAAGAGAATATTATTAAGAATGATAATAAATTGTTTAAACAATTAGGTTTGTCAACTTGAATTAAGGATGACCTCATTCTGATTAGAAAGTTAAAAATTAGTTAAAAAATGTTGAGAAGTCGGAGACTTTCTAACAATTATCCAAGAGAAAATATTTATAAACAATAATTAATTTTTTAAACAATCATATTTGTTAACATGTATTAATTATTACCTTATTAAGTGAAAAGTGGAAAAAAAGTCAAAAGTTTCAGAAAAAACCACAACTGTCTAGTATTACTTTAGTGGAAGATTATAAACAATAACAGTTTGTTTAAACAATTATGTTTACTAAATAGCATTAATTATCATATCTCTCTCAATGAAATGTGGACCAAAATTTTAAACCTGCTACAAGCTAGAATTACTGTAGAAGATAATTATAAACAATAATAATTTATTTAAACAATTAATTTCGTTAAATTGCATTAATTATTACCTTGCTTCACATGAGAAGTGGAGAAACAGTTGGATATTTCAGATAAAACCGCAACTTAGCAGCATTATTCAAAGGGAATATTATTAAAAATGATAGTAAATTGTTTAAACAATTATGTTTGGCAATTTGAATTGATTATTACCTCTCTTCATTCAAAAACCTGGAAATAAGTTGAAAACTTAAAAAAAAACGCGACTTTCTAACTATATTCTAGGAGAAAATGGCTAAAAACTATAATAAATTGTTTAAACAATCTATGTGAACATATAATTATCAGTATAAAGTATTATTTCATCGATTAGATACAATTTGTTTTTTAGAAAACCGAAAAACATAATCAGCACAAAAAGCTGGCAAAATCCAATTTTTCACTTATGGGATTTTTTGGTGACACTAAAATACAGACTTATGGGGGTGATATTCAAAAAATAATTATTTCTTTGTATTCTATAGCTAATTGAAAAAAGTAATTTTTAGTTTCAACTAGATTTACTCCATATTGACTATTTTTAATAAAATTGACAAAAACTTCTCATTTTATCGGAAATACGTTTTACTTATACTGCTTGCGCCACCTCTATATATCATTTTTTTCAACAAAAAAAATAGATTTATTTTTTTGAGGATCCAAAGAAATTTGGGGGCAATATACATGAAAATTAAAAAAAAAAATTTGCAAAGCATTTTTGGACAATCCTAATGGAGATATTACAGAAGCTCTGGAAGTAGTAAGTGCTCGGTTTTGTCAGCCAGACAGTAGAAATGTCGCCTATAGGCAGACAGTAGAAATGTCGCATATGGTCAGACAGGTCAGGCAGGCAGACAGTTTAATGGTACTAAATCGTGCAGCTCGTTTAAGCTTGCCCTGTTAGTTTATATTTACCAGAGGTGTCGGGATATGCACCACATAAATGTTCATTAACCTAACGACTTATATACATGTATGTATTTCTGTGCAGGATTATTGAGAATGTGAGCGGCTAAAACAGCGCAGATGCCCAGCAAGGCTTGGCCTCGTCGAGAGTGGTCTCCTCAGTCCCCTATAGATGTCCTGTGAGTATATCTTCCAATCAAAATTCACCATTTTCAGCATTATCTTTTATCATCTTGCAGACTCTTAAGAGACTTCACACTCTTTCCCCTGTTCCCCATTTTTCCCCCTTTTTTGAAGAATCCCTTTTTTCACCTGTTTTCGAGAAACTTCCCCTTCTTCTCGTTTTTTCGCATAAATGCGAAATGAATTTTTGATTCAAAATTGAACTACTTTGTAAAAAATTCATTTTATTAGTTTACGACTTAACTGTCCTATATTTGAAAGTTGGTTTGTGCCGTAAGCCCGCAAGTGTCCGCGTTAGATTAGAGAGTCAGCGTTACTTAGTAGTTCTAGGCTTGGGCTTGTAGATTCGAAAGGGTCGTTCAAGACGTGATCTACGAGAATTTTTTCAATCAGTCGACGATCTGAGTCCACCGGGTCACGCACCAGGTAGTTTAGCACGTATTCTACGAGAACTTTTTAAACATTCAAATTGTTCCAACAGCCAAAATAACTACTAATGATCAGTCGACGACCTGGGTGCACCGGGTCACGCACCAGGTAGCTTAGCACGTATTCTACGAGAACTTTTTAAAAATTTAAATTGTTCCAACAGCCAAAATAACTACTAATGATCAGTCGACGACCTGGGTACACCAGGTCGCCCTCCAGGTAGTTCAGCACGTATTCTACGAGAACTTTTTTGAAATTTAAATTGTTCCAACAGCCAAAATAACTACTAATGATCAGTCGACGACCTGGGCGCACCGGGTCACGCACCAGGTAGTTTATCACGTACTCTACAAGAACTTTTTTAAAATTTAAATTGTTCCAACAGCCAAAATAACTACTAATGATCAATCGACGACCTGGGTACACCAGGTCGCCCTCCAGGTAGTTTAGCACGTATTCTACGAGAACTTTTTTAAAATTTAAATTGTTCCAACAGCCAAAATAACTACTAATGATCAGTCGACGACCTGGGTGCACCGGGTCACGCTCCAGGTAGTTTAGCACGTATTCTACAAGAACTTTTTTAAAATTTACATTATTCCAACAGCCAAAATAACTACTAATGATCAGTCGACGACCTGGGTGCACCAGGTTGCCTACCAGGTAGTTTAGAACGTACTCTACAAGAACTTTTTTAAAATTTAAATTGTTCCAACATAAAAAATAACTAACAGTGGTGAGTGGACGATCCGGATGCACCGGGTCGCGTACCACGTAGTTTAGCACGTATTCTACGAGAACTTTTGTAAAATTTAAATTGTTCCAATATCAAAAATAACTAACAGTGATGAGTGGACGATCCGGATGCATCGGGTTGCGCACCAGGTCGTTTATTTTGTTTTAAAATGTATTGGTTTTATTTGAAAATTTAACTATTAAATTTTTTATTTAAACTCATCAGTTTTTTGTGAAAGTTCAACTACTTGGTTGAAAGTTGAACTACTTTGTAAAATATTCATTTTATTGGTTGAAGATTTAACTATTACATTAAAATTTGTTTGTTTTTTTCGGTTGAAAACTAATTTTTTCAACTAAAAATTTAACTGTTCCATTTTGGCCTAAAATTGATCGTTTTCAATTGAAATTTTAACTATTACATTTTTTATGGAGAAGTCATCAGTTTTCGGTGAAAATTCAACTACTCGGTAGAAAGTTGAAGTACTTTTTCGAAAGTTCATTTTATTGATTGAAGATTTTACAATTTTGTTGAAAATTTCTTTCTTTTTCTTGGGGAGGGGGGGGGGGGGATAATTTTGAAGATGGAAATTTAATTATTTCATTTTCAGTTAAGAATTGATCGTTTTTAGTTAAAAATCAAACGATTACATTTTTTATTAAAAATTCATCTTTTGTTTGTAAATATACAACTGCTTCATTGAAAGTTGACGTACTTCGTTCAACATTCATCTTATTGGTTAAAGCTTCAACTATTTTGTTGAAAATTCGTTTTTTTTTTAAATGAAAATCAATTTTTCAACTGAAAATTTTACTATTACATTATTGTTTAAAAATTTATCGGTTTTATTTAAAAATTTAAGTATTATATTTTTCATTGAGAATTCATCATTTTTTGGCGAAAACTCTATTTGATTGAAACTTCAACTAGTTTGGTGAAAATAATTTCATTAATCGCATATTTAACTATTTAAAAAAAATGTTGGGGAAGGGGTGGTGAAAAATAATGTTTTTAATGAAAATTTCAATATTTCATGTTTGGTTGAGAATTGATCGTTTTTAGTTGAAAACTAAACTAGGACATTTTTCATTGAGAATTCATATTTTGGTTGTAAATACATCTACTTGGTTAAAAGTTGAAGTAATTAGTTGAAAATTCATTTTATTGGTTGATGATTTAACTATTTTGTTGAATTCTTTTTTGGGTGACAATTTTTTTATTTGGAAATTTAACTTTTCCATTTTTGGTTAAGTATTTATCGGTTTTATTTGAAAATTTAACTATCAAATTTTTCATTGAGATTCGGTTAAAGACTTAAATATTTTCTTAAAAATTGTTTTTTTTTTGGCAGTGAAAAATAATTTTTCTAACTGACAATTTGAGTACCTCGTTTTTGGTTGAGAATTGATAGTTTTTATTTGAAAATTCCACTATTTGGTAGCAAATTATTATTCTTCATTGAAAACTGACCAATTGTTCGAAAGTTTCAAAACTTGCTTAAAAAATTATTCTGTTAGTTAAAAATGCAAGTATTTGGTTGAAATTTAACTTTTTGGTTGAAAATTCATCTTTTTGGCTCAAAAATTCAAATCTTTTTGGAAAATTCATCTTTTTGGGATACAAATTATATTATTTTGATAGAAAATTAAACTATTTTGTTCAGAATTAAGTTTGTGGTTGAAAAGTGAACTATTTTGTGAAGAATTCGCCGTTTTGCAATACAAAATTAATCCCTTTCAGATGAAAAAGCAACTGTTTCTCGTTAAAGTTCAATTTTATTTTATTTTAAAATTCGACCATTGGGTTGAAAATTAATCTTTGTAGGTTCAAAATTTAAATATTCGTTAGCAAATCTTCATTCCGAATTGAAAATTTATCTACTTGATTGACAGTTTAGCAAATTAAAAAAAATGTATTCCATTACTTCAAAACTTAAATAATTCGTTGAAAATTCATCTTTTTGGCTTAAAAAGTTGTCTTTTTGTGATGAAAATTAGATAATTTTGATATAAAATTATACTATTTAATTCAAAATTAACTTTCTGGTTGAAAATTGAATTTTTTCTAAAGAACTCGCCTTTTTTGACTGAAAATTCTTCTCTCGTTTGATGAAATTTATCTTCCTTGGTTGAAAATTGAACTGTTTGGTTAAAAATTAATGTTTTTTATTTAAAAATGAAACCTTCTTTCGTTAAAGTTGAATTTTGGTTTGTTTTAAAATTCTACTATTTGATTAAGAACAATATACCTTTGTAGGTTAAAATTTCAATCATTTGGTTGAAAATTTCATTATTTTGTTGAAATTTTAATAATTTTTTTAAAAAGGAATTTCGCTGAGTCAAAAATTAAAGTAAGAAAAAAAATTGATATAATATCTGGTATTTTAAATCCATAATTAGGTTCACTTAACAAGGTGTTACTGCCTGCAAGGGTTATTAGCTTTCATCACCATAGTAGCCTCTTCAGTTAGTAATCTCGAAAATACAGTTTAAAAAATAGTAAAAATCCGTACGTGAATTAGGCCCTCTTTCCATACTTTTCCGTTTTACTGCAATTTTATGTCCCCAATTAGGACTCTATCAGCATATCGTGGAAGTTTTTTCCGCTCAGCGCGAAATTTCCGATTGTTTTGATTATTCCGGGCCACGCTAGACTTCAGGACTTCACGCTGATCGAACCTTCCAGAGGAAGATATAATTAACTAATTAAAGTTTCTGTTGGAGGGCTGTATGTCGAGAAAATCGCTGCTTTCCGCAATGGCCTCCTAATTGAAGCGGTCCGCTAGATAAGGTCTTCAGTTTTAACGCAGCGAACATGGCACCGAGTCACGAACCAGTTTCGACCTGTACACGTAATAAAACGCAAATTCAAGTGGTGTTTTGCAGTTTTACACTGACCACGCCCTGATCGTGACACCTAGAAAGATGGCGCTCTTCCTACCTTTGAATAATTAATTTTATGTTATTTTAAAACATCCTTCAGGCCAAAAAGTAGAATTAATTGTTAAAAATCCTTTATTTCTGCTATCGACGTTTCGAAAACTAGATCCGTTTTCCTCATCAGCACGTGAAGTTCAGGTTACATGTCACATTTCAAAGTTCATCAAACATCATCAATTATTATTTAAAAAATTTTTTTAGTATCCTATTCCTTGTCTTCATCTCTAAAAATATATGTAGCATTATTAGTTTTAATTAATATCATTTAAATAGATAAGATTTTTTTTAAGGTTACACAACTCTTAACAGGGTTAACAATTAAAAACTTTACTGTCCAACTTATAAATTGTTGTGCAATTAAAAAAAATTACTATTACTAATTAGTTAAATATATAAACCTATAATGTGATATTTGAAAAAACCAAAAAATTCATCAATCAAGAATTTTGAAAAATTACAAATTTTCATATTAGAGAATCCAAAATTATATTATATATTGGACTATAATTATTAAGATCTGAAATTATATTTATGCAATTATTGCTGCTTTTCTTTATAAAAAACATTTCTGCTATTAATCTTTTGAATTCATTAGGTTCATGATGTAATACAATAACATTATCCCAATCAATCAAATGTCCAGTTTCTACCTGATGTTTTGCTATGACTTTATGGTTTTTAGGATTTTGTCTAAAATTATCATGATCTTTTATTCTTGTAGCCAGTAATCTACTAGTTTGACCCACATAACATTTTTCACAATTCAAACATTGTATTTTATATGCTACATCAGTGAGTTGCAAATTGTCTACACGGAGAGACTTTCGATATCAATATTTGGTACACACTGCACCTATAATTAAAATAAAATGTAAGAATTTTGGGATAATCGGGGTACTGTTATAAAGATTCCTACTATAATAAGAGATGATGGTATTTCTGTATGTATTATTATAAACTTGAGCGAGCAAAAATTAGTATTTACGTTTAGAAAAAGTCTTATGTACTGTTTGAGAATTGTGAGTGTGGAAAAGTGATAATGGTCAATAACAAGTTTTCTAAACAATATTTTCAAT
>CAKNXH010037233.1:0-15840 GCA_932178445.1 Andricus quercusramuli | reverse complement strand
AAGAACATTAATTTCGGTCCAGAAAAGATTTATTCTCTACAAAATACATACATGAATTTCCAACTAAAATCGATAAATTTTCTTTAAAAAAAATTAATTCGAAACAAAAACACGAATTTTCAAAAAAGTAGCGAAATACGTACTAAAATAAAGCTCCTCTCTGGTTTATAACCTAGAAATAGAAGGATCTCCTTGCTCAAGAAAAAAAGGTAATATCCACTTACTTTCAAAGTTTTCTCGTAGGCTTTCAAGCCCCCATTCATCTAAGAATCTCAGCACTAAATCATCCATCTTAGACGAAATTTTGGAACAATGTAATATTCGGACAAACACAAGGGCGATGAAAAAAAAACAACCGGCAGCGTCCACGAGGTCCTTTTGTGCGGGTTTAAAAAACTCGTTGATTCTGGAATTTGGCGTCGTTGCGACGGACAACCCGACCGGCATACACGTAATTTGCGCAATCAGGTTACGTTTTCACGAAAGAAACATCGGCAGCGTCCACGAGGTCCTTTTGTGCGGGTTCAAAAAGCTCGTTGATTCTGGAATTTGGCGTCGTTGCGACAGACAACCCGACCGGCATACACGTAATTTGCGCAATCAGGTTACGTTTTCACAACAGCCAGTTCAGTAAAATGTACTGATCCTTTGGTAATGTACACTGCGTCACTTTGTAATCTTAGTTCAGTGAATTGCACTTATCTTTAATGTAGAAAATACTATAGAACAGAGGTTTATATAACTAACGAATGAGAGTTAAGTTCTCTTTGATTTCATCATTACATTTACGAAATGCTATGTGATTTTGACATTTCATCCCTCTTATTAACCGCTGTTTTTACCGTTGACGTTACCTAAAACACCTTACATTTCTGGATAAGTGAATTTTACATTTCTTTTTTCTGCGTGTACGACAGCCTAGAATTAGAAAAATCATATGAAACTCATATGACGCAATGGATAAATGTAACATACGAGATAAATTTTGAACAAAAAGACATTGACAGATTAGAACAAAAATTGGCACAATTTTCGAAACAACTATCACATGAAGAACTCAAGCAAGCCAGAATTAGCCTAGTCGACAACGAAAATATCTTACATACTATTGCCACCCATTGTAGGCTCAGTACTTGGAAAGAAACTAGTTTAGAATGGTCACAATATTTAGGTTACGCCGCTTTAGGACTAGGAACTTTGTATACTCCAGCTGAATGAGGTATCCTCGAATGCATAAAGGGAAGCTTTCCGAAAACAAGCAAATTATTTAGTAATAGAAATAAGGTTACCCACCAATTCCACATAGTAACGTACCAAACCCAACCAACTCCCGAATCATTGTCAAACTACGAAACACGTAGCATAGTTCAAAAAACAAAACCTGTGAAGATAAAAAACAAAACTTGGAGACTAAGTTAAATCTTAAAAAAGGTTCTTACAAGCTAACAATTATCCCCACTATACGTCTGATTAGCATATATAAAGCGCCGCCACTCTGAGCGCTGGAAATCAGAGAATGATTTCAATCTTACCAAAAAGGTTCATTAACCATTTTTCCGCTTAACAGATCAATAATTAATAAAAAATAATAATTACTCAAATAATTAGTAACAACCTATAATTAATACGAATCCATAATCATTAATAATGAATAGAGTTCAATAAATAATAATCATTACTAATAATTTTCATTGAAAGTATGTATTTTTTACCAAGTAAATAGGTTTCTAATCTTTTGATGCGTGTCATATATTCTTCAAATATGTATGTATATATGTATGGTTCGGTTTCGGTTTTGATTCCCTTGGAATAGAACCGAAGGGCTTATGACAAAGCCACCGAACGCGTCCTCGGGTTGCGGATAGAGGGTCCTCGTACCAAGGGTTTCTGCTGAATATGGTTACAATAATTAATAAGCAGTCGCGGACAATTGCCAGGGATGGTCCCGAAGGCATAACCCCTGAGCGAAGGTGTGAGAACCGTGCCGAAAGCTGCATGCACCTGGGTGAGGTGACTTCAACGGTGACGCTGGGATACCGGGCGACCTCTCAGAGTATCAGCCTTATCTTTGCACGCGGGGCTCTACAAGGATTTTCTAACCCTTTCCCTAGCTGCTCGTGGGATCAACAGTGAAACCAACAAACCACCAAAATGTTGTAGATACGGTTCAAAACGATCGAACGCGCAGAGCACCCGACAATGGATCGGCAAACAATACCGATAATCCTAGAGTTCGGGGTGCTGAAAATAATTTAGATGGAAACACGACGACGAACCGGTGAAACACCTACATTCAGTGGACGGATCAACTTAAGAATGACGTGCTAGACTGCTACGATGCCAGTATTGTCCCTGTTCGCGGAGGCTTTATGGCGCGTATGCATACTCTGTGGTGTCAGAAACACCCAGAGCTTCAATAAGTTTCGCATCAGTCTTTGCGAAATCAAGCCGACTACCTCCGGAAAAATGGATATGTACGCGGAGCGCTTCCTCAACCGCTGCTTGAACAAGCTGCAGACGAAGATGAAACGACATTAAAACCAACCGCAGAAAGCAGACACCTTCTGGAAGACGATCGCAATTTCAGTACAAGGAGGAACATCAACATGCAAGTTCCTCTTAAGCCCCAAGATCTGGCTGAAATGGATGCCTCCCTTCGTGGAGATATCTCGCAAGAGTCCGACCTCTGGACCATCAATTGCTCAGTTTATGGTGCTGCGAGAGCTTTGGCTGATTCAAATCGAAGGCTGAAACCGACGATGGATCAGAAGACCAGACGACGCTTGCATCAACTGAACAAGAAAATTGGATGAGCAAGACAGAATGCGTTCCGTGCTCAATGTGTGATTGACTACATAACATCAGGTAGACCGTTCACTGAAAGGGTTCGAAAGTTCGCCAAAGAACTAAGGACCTTGAATCACACACTGAACAAGTCAAAGCTGCTGACAATCAAGCAGCATATCGTTGACAAAATAAGGCTGTTATCTGACGCAAGGAGGAGGATACAGAAGAGGGAGAGATGGAACAGGGAGAATCAACAGTTCCTTGCTGACCCATCACGCCCCTTCAGTGATCCCCCTGTTTTTGTAAAAAATCCACCCAAGCCCAAGGAGGTAGAGACTTTTTGGAGAGAGGTGTACAAGATCCCGAAAATACTAGAGTTGAAAGAAGATACTGACAATATCATCCGCTTCAAGGAGTTTTGCGACAGCCTCATAAAATCTGAGGAGGAGTGCCCATCAGTCACTGCCGAAGAGGTGAAAAAAGCACTTGGAGGCACGAAGAACTTTTCCGGTGGTGGACCAGATTGTATCAGGAACTTTTGGTGCAAGAAGTTTGCTTCTATAAACCAACATTTAGCCCGCATATTCACCTCATATTTAAAATCGGAGATGCCCATTCCGCAGTGGCTGGTGTTACGACGCACTATACTCGTACCGAAAAAAGGCAACTTGTCCAGTCCAGAGAATTACACGCCAATAACTTGTTTAAGCACACTGTATAAGATCTTTACAGCTGTCCTGAACAACAGGATCGTTCGACGAATTGAGCCTGTATGGCGAGAGATGTACGAAGCACGAGGCGCGAAGAAAGGTGTAGCAGGCTGTCGAGAGAACCTGTTAATTGACAGGTGTGTCTGTAAAGACGCTGCCGCCCATCAGCGCGCCCTGTCAATGGCCTGGATTGACTACCGGAAAGCTTTCGAATCAAGCTCTGATAGACTTATCATCTGTCTGTTGGAAAGCTTGAAGGTACATCCACACATAGTGAGATGCATAGAGATATTGATGCCTCTTTGGAAAACTAGATTTACCATCTCATCTAGGAATCATCGTCTGACGACGAAAAAGGTCACATTCCAGAGAGGCGTCTTTCAAGGGAATAGTATGAGCCCTTTGCTTTTTTGCATCACACTTCTGCCTCTATCTCTCGCACTACGAAATTCCCTTGGATACCTCTGTGGTGACACTAATGAGCGTGAGCATATGGTCACACATGTATTTTATATGGATGACCTGAAGATCTATGCCGCTGGTAAAAGCAAACTTCAAACTGCTATAAATATCGTCAAGAACTACACAGGAGAGATTGGGATGGACTTTGGTTTGGACAAGTGTGCCAAAATTCATTTGAAGAAAGGAAAGATTACTGGCGTTCCCAAGGACCCTGAGCTTGTGGATATAAGTGTTATCAGACATCTTAACATCGGAGAGACCTATACATACCTGGGCGTGCCTCAAAGCCGCATTCAGGACGTAACTTCAGTGGAGGAGTCTCTCCGAAGCAGATACAAGCATCTTCTCGGACAGATTTGGTCTTCCAATCTGTCGGCGTTGAACAAGGTATCTGCAACTAACATGCTTGCCGTCCCGTTTCTACTCTACTCGTTTGGGGTGGTTCAATGGACGAAGAACGAGCTCAAGGCCCTTGATGTCACCACGCGTAAGATCATGCATATGCATAAAAGCTTGCATATCAATTCGTCAGTTCCGCGATTATACATTTCACGCCGTCAAGGCGGACGCGGACTTCTGAATCTCCAGTGTCTTCATAACCGAATTGTTCTAAGTACAGCTTACATTGTTGCTAATGGCACATATCCTCTTCTAAAGATGGTCAGAAACCACGAGATGATTGGCGAAGGAGCGTTCCTTTACAAAGCCGCGGAGCAAGCTGCCGAGACTCTTGGCCTGAATTTTAACATCAGAAGTGAGGAAAGTGCATTACTCCATCTAGATGCTTCACGTCTAAAAGCCGAAGTGAAGAAAGCAGAGGTTGGGAAATTTCACCAATAGCCACTCGACAAGCATATGCACGGAAACTTTTACAGAAATGTAGAAAAGAAAAACTTGTCGAAGGAGCAAACTTTTGCTTTCCTCAAATCATCAGGGCTCAATTCAGGTACAGAGGGTTTTATTTTTGCATGCCAGGACGGTGTCATTTCCACCTTAGTATACCGTGCCCGCATTTTATGTCGAGAAGTTCCCAGTGATAGGTGCAGAGCGTGCCATGCACACGCTGGGTACCTAGAACACATACTATCTGGGTGTCCGACTTACGCAGGAACGACGTACATCTATAGACATAATGCGGTCCTGAGAGTTCTTTATTACCACCTTTGGCGCTCTTACGGTGTTGGTCGCGACCCTGCCTTGCCGAACGCTCCAAGGGATATAGAGTCAATTGTCCGAAACGAGAAGTGCCAGATTTTCTGGAACTACGATTTTCGGGCAGCAGTCTCCGTTGCGCACTCGAGGCCTCACATTGTTCTCCAAGACTTCGAGAAACGAACGATATCCGTGATCGAATTCTTGGCTCCGTCCGAATACAACATCACTGCAAAGGAGAAGGAAAAAGAGGAGAGGTATCAAGACCTTGAAAGAGAGCTGGGGTGGACTTCCGAAAGCCGTAAACCGACGACTTCTTTCATACTATGTATATTTATGTATTTTGATGCGCTGATTACAAAAATGATAGTGAAAATTGGCGACTCGGCGATTTTCATGGTGAAATCGTGAAAAAACCATCAAAATCATCGTTTTTTGCGTTTATCTTAACTAATATGCAAAATTTAAAAAAATATCTCAAACAAAAGTTGTACATCTCATTAAAATGCACATTTTTTGTAACAGCCTTTTTTTTCCGCGAGTGATAGTTACCAAAAAAATTAATGATACAAAGATTCCCATCGTATCTCCATTGGTTTCGGTTTGATACCTACTTACGCTCTTCACCACGGGAAGGTTGGAGAATTTTGAAGAGCATATTTCTTTTCTATTTTTATATGTTTTGTAATTTTTTTGGGGTTTTTTAAAGGATTTTTATGATTCAGTGGCCAGGGTAATATTGTTTAATATTGCTGATTAATTCATTAAATGGAGCAGCACCTATTTTCCTAAGGCGTCGACGCCACAAAAATTCGCATAGATGGTCTGTAAGATTGCTCGTGTGCACTCCCCCTCGGGATAGAAATTGTCGCATCCACCGCCCAGATGACTCGATGTTTTGAGTATGCGCCCCGGAGTTGGGATCCACAAAATTCTCGGAATAAATAACCGTATGGTGGACGAATCCATGCTCTTCTAAATTAACATAACCCTTCCAACAATCGGTGTGAATCGCTGTTCCTTCCACTACATGCTTTTTAATTAGTTCTATTAGAGTAGCCTGATCTCTTTCATTGTCTGGACAGATTTCCAACCGATATTGGTAGGGATGTCCTCGGTGAATCATTCCGAGAATCCATGATCCTTCTACTACCCGTCCTTTCTCATTTTTTCGACGGCCGATCTTGCATTCGTCAATTTCCACTACTTGACTGACACCGCCAATGCGACCTTCCTCTTCGAAGTGGGTGTCAAGAGCAAGCATGCAGACTTGTCTACAAAATGAGAAGCGGTCTGCAACCGCTTCCGGCGAAACCGATTGGTTTTCGATAATGCTGCTTTCCCGGATCGTTTGTTCGAAATTAAAGTTTGCAGCCTTTTTTAAAACAACAGAACATTCCGCAAACATTTTCCGACTCATGAAGAGTCATTTTTTTCTTTATGCTTCGGACATAATCGTTCCCTGGGAATTAGTTCGACTTGTCGCAACCACTCAAGAGTTGTTTCCCTTTTTTGAAGATGCGTACATAACTTGAAAATAGTATAAGTTTGATCCATTTTGGTTAGGACTCGGAAGAAGAAATCTGTAAATCAATTCGCGAAAATAATAAATTCAACCAAGGAATACACGCCCCGAGGTACTATGAGCGCGGACGGTGAAGAAAGGCCTGTTGCTTTTTGCATTAAAATTTGTTACATTTCATGAAATATATTACTAATTTTCTCGAAAACTATCACTCGTAGAAAAAAATATCTAAAATAAAAAATGTGTCTCTCAATGAGATGTACAATTCGTATTTGAAATATTTTTTGAAATTTTGCGTATTGATCTTTGCCATTTCTCTTTTCACTATCATTTTCGTAATAAGCGCATACAAAGTCCCCTTCCCGCTATTGACGGGATAATAACTGAGGGGGAAATAAGTTTGGGCTCATCCGACCCCCATTCCAAAGTCCCCTTCCCTCTATTGACGGGTGAATAACTGAGGAGGAAATAACTTTGGGCTCATCCGACCCCCTTTCCAAAGTGCCCATCCTTTAATTGACATGTTAATGACTGAGGGGTAAATAATTTTGGTCACATCCGACCCCCTTTCCAAAGTCCCCTACCCTCTACTGACGCATTAATAACTGAGGGGAAAAAAACTTTGGGCTAATCCGACCCCCTTTCCAAAGTGCCCTTCCTTTAATTGACATTTTAATGACTGAGGGGTAAATAATTTTGGTCACATCCAACCCCCTTCCCAAAGTCCCCTTCCCTCTATTGACTGAATCATAAAAATCCTTTTAAAAAAACCCAAAAAAATTACAAAACATATAAAAATAGAAAAAAAATGTGCTCTTTAGAATTCTCCAACCTTCCCGTGGTGAAGAGCGTAAGTGGGTATCAAACCGAAACCAATGGAGATACGATGGAAATCTTTGTATCATTGATTTTCTCGGAAACTATCACTCGCAGAAAAAAATGTTTGCAACAAAAAATGTGCATTTCAATGAGATGTACAACTATTGTTTGAGACATTTTTTCAAATTTTGCATATTAGTTAAGATAGACGCAAAAAACCATGATTTTGATGGCTTTTTCACGATTTTACCATGAAAATCGCCGAGTCGTTTACGGCTTTCGGAAGTTTATCCGCAACGACTGTACCCAAAATATTCGGTACGAGTAATTGTCCTTGTGTTAGGTGCTCTCGGAGGTGCTTAATTATCACTGGTTCCTAACCTTAAAGCCATACCCGCTTGCCAGAAATATGCCAAGGTACTTGCGAGATGGATGCAGAAAGCTGTCATCCTTGGGTCGCTTCGTGTCCTCAAGACACACAAGGGTTTCGCCGGCCTGTCGTTGTGATTGCGTCGTGCCCTGTGACCACCCATCTCACGGATGTGAGATGTGGCCATAGGTGTATTTTACCGCGGTTCTACTGGGGGCTATTGACATTTTCTTTTTAGATGGCAGTTGCTCTTAGTGGTACCCTGCGGTGTTTGTTTAACTTTTTTTTTAATTATATATATGTATAGACTATACGTTGTCGCCTCTGAAAACGGAGGTGACTACGTTTTGCCTATTTTTCGATGTAAATCCATTTCAGATGGACTTTTATAGCATTTGGCGAAAAAACGTTCGGAGGCGACAACGTTCATCGTTTATCAGCAGTATCGCCTACCTAGTTCGGGTATATATCACCGGCGCTAGTGTCACATACTAGCAGATACAAACTGTGCGTTCTCACCTCTAGCATATATAAATCCAATGATTTGGCAACACTGCATTTACTCTCAGTGAATCGGTAGGTGCCTTTCGCCGGCCGAAATTTGAAAACTGTCAAATAGTAAGATTCAATCGTGAATATAAAAGCTTGAAAATGGTTCAATTTTTATAAAAATGAGTATCTTTATGTTTTTGAGGCCGCTGAATTCAAATTTGGTATCAGAATTCCAATATTCAAAATGGCCGATACCAAAATTTGAAAATCGTTGAATTTGTATGCAAATGAGTATTTGTAAGTTTTTCAAGGTCGCTGAGTCCGAATTTTGTATCAGGCTTCAAAAATCCAAAATGGAGGATATAATATCGGAAATAAAAAATTTTTTTAATGGTGCAAGTAAATTTTTTTAAACTGTTTTTTTTTTTAATTAGTCTGTTTTATTTGAAATTTTAAGTCCTTTTTTTCTTGTGGAGAGTCGCTTTTCTTGACTGAAAATCTAACTGCTTGGTGGAAAATTATTCCGTTTTGATTGAGAATTCAGCTGTTTTGTTCGAAATTCGTCGTTTTTTAGTTGAATTCAACTGTTTTTGGTTTCAAATTAGAATCTCTTTTGGTTGAAACACTACCTATCCAGCATATTTCAACAGCATATTTCATTAAGAATACATTTTTTTGCAGAAAAATCAACCACTTAGTTTAAAGTTGAACTACATTGTAAATAATGCATTTTTTTGTTGAACATACATGGTTTTAATTTAAAATTCACCTTGTTGGTCGTAATTCAACTTTTATGTTGAAAATTCGTCTTTTTGGCTCAAAAATTTGAAAATTTCGTGTAAAAGTGGACTAACAGCTTGAGAATTAATGGTTTGTTGAAAATTCATATTTTTTGTTGATAATTGAACTATTAATTTGAAAATGTGACTATTTTGTTCGAATTTTGTTCATTGTATGTAGAAAATTCAAATATTTTTTCATAAATGTACTGTTTTGTTTTAAATCAATGATTTTGGTTTATACTTAAACTACTCATCTGAAAATGAAACTATTTTGTTGGAAATTCTTTTTTCTTCAATTAATTTTTTTAACTGAAAAGTTAGTTATTCCAGGTTTGGTTTAAAATGTATCCCTCACAAGTTTATCATTCAACTTTCTGGTCGACATTTAATTTTTTCCGAAAATTCTATTTTTTGGTTATATGTAACATTATTCTTCTTTGTTAAAAAATCATCCTTTTTTTTGAGGATGCAACAATTTTGTCAAGAATTTATTATTTTCCATTGGAGTTAAGTGGTTGATAATTTGCTTTTTTTACGTTGAAAATTTGTTTCTTTAACTGAAAACTTAATTATCCTATTTTTGTTTGAGAATTTATCTTTTTTAGTTAAAAATTCAATCATTTCGTTGTAAATTAACTTTTTCGTTGAGATTTCATATTTTTCGTTCAGAATTGAACTACTTTTTTCAAAATAACTATTTTTTTAGCAATTATTTTTTTGTGGAAGAATAATTTTTTAATCTAAAAAGTTTCACTCCACTTTTGGTTAAAAATGCATCGCTGATAAGTTAAAAATGCATTCATTTGGTCGTAAATTAACTTTTTTCTCAAAATCTCATATTTTTGGTTGAAAATTCAACTATTTATTTCAAAATGTAACTATTTGGTTGAAAATTATTCAGTTAAAAATTCTGCTATTTGGTCATCAATTAACTTATATGTTGAAAAGTTATATTTTTTGTTAAAAATTGAACTATTTTTCTTTGCAAACGTAAGTATTTTGTTGGAAATTCTTTCTTTTTAACTTAATTTTTTAATTTGAAAATATAATTATTCCACTTTCAACTATTTGTTCGAAAATTCTTGTATTTTCTTGAAAATTCGTTCTCTTGGTTGGTTTTAATATCAATCTTGTTTGTTGAAAATTCATCATTTTCTTTGAGGATTCCACTATTTCGTCAAAAAATCTTCATTTTTTACTGGATGCAGCTGGCTGATAATTATTCTTTTTTATTGTAAATTAGTTTTTTTCTTAATGAGAGTTGAACGATTTCATTTTCTGTTCGGAATTAATTATTTTAAATTAAAATTTCAACTATTTAGTAGTAAATTGATTTTTTTTTAAATTATCATCATAAAATTTAACCCACCTATTTTTGTTTGGAAACTTATCCTTTTTATTTGAAAATTCATGTATTTTGTTGAAAATTTCTTCTTTTAGTTTCAAAATTCATCTTGTCTATTAGAAAAGTAATTTTTCGTGGGTAAAAGTTCATCTATTTTGGCTAAAAATAATCTTGTTGGTTAAGAATTTGTCTTTTTGGCATGAAAATTCAACTTTCTGGCGTAAAATGTCACTACCTAATTTTTTGTGACGATAATATTTGTACTTAATTATTAATTAGGCCGAAGCATTCAGAAATGCCAATAATTCGCGATTATAACATAATCCCTCTTTTGAACAAGTATTTATTGTTTAAACAATGAAAGAACAATTTTGCAGAAATGCTACCATTGTATGCCGAAACGTTTAAAATAACTTCATTCTTTTCAATTTACTGATTTTCAATCTTTTGCGTTGAAAACTTGGATTCACACAAAAATAAATTTTTTGAGCGGTGAACAAATATTTGAAATGAAAATATGCACTCTCCAGGTTTATTAAATAGACCATGGCATTCATAAAATATCCGTAATTCGAGATATTATGTCGAAATAAAATTGTTCAGATAAACAAATCTATTTCAACGATACAAAAATTAATCAACAAATAAATAAAATCTTGTAATTTATTCATTCATTAGAATCTTTAATAAAACTGAAATATGCAATTCCATTTTCCAGCAAACCTATACGAGATACGAGAAAATGTTAGGAATCAAAATTGTTTATTTCAGAAAGGTCTACAAATTGTCCGCAGACCATTTGTTGTTATTTTGATTGTCAAAAATAATATCAAAGATAATGATTTTGATGTTTTGAATAACGACAAAAACTCAAATAAAATATTTGATGCTAAATTGTTTGCCTAAATAATATCTGGGAATTTGCTGTAATCATTTTTTGATAAGGCACGTAATTTGCGTTTTAATGGCAAAAAATTACATTAAAAATCACAAATTTGAATTTATGGAAAAACGGCACAAGCTTGGTACAGTGAAATGCTTAACGGCAAACACTTTCACCTAAAACATAAGTCCCGGGCGCAATCACCAAATTACAGATCTTAATGTTTTGATCTATAATTTTAAACTATTTTCTATAATTTAAAAAAATTATCTATCTAAATCTATATATCTATAATCTATCTATCTAAAATCATCTATAATTTTAATTTGATTCGTAATGGTGTTAAAGCGATGTTTTTTTGTCCGAGTAATATAAGTTTATAAATAATATATGAAGATGGTAAAGAATTGACATACTTCAGACCAAAAGTAGATTGAGATGTTAAAAATCCTTTATTGTCTACTGCCAACATTTCGAAAACTTGTGTCGTTTTCCTCTTCAGGACGTACAATTAAATTTCAAATTTCGTCATCTTGATCAATATTTATAAAATGAAAAATCCTCTTCCTCATCTTCTCACTATAAATATGAAAAAATATATTACTTATTATAACTAACATTTGAATGAAAAAACATTTTTTTAGGTTAGAAACTTTAAATTGAAAAATTTACCTGTTGGAGCTTCCTTTTTACAAACAATTTTTTGTGTAATTCTTTAGAAAGAATTAAATTTGTTAAAAAACATTTATACTTGTTTAAAATTTTTTTATTAATCAGGTTAACTTATATTGAGTAGTCAGAGACTCCCCAACTTTTCTGCTCCATTTTTGCAAAGAGTAAATTGAGAAAGAGAGGAAGAGAATTCTTAACAAGGATAGAAATTAGCAATGACGTATCAACGATTTATAACATAAGGTACTATAGTTTCTATGTAAATCTAATGACAATATTGAAAATTGAAAGAGTTCTAAATTTAAACATTATTCACCACCTAATACATTGTTTTGAAATTTAAATTATTGCTATTGCTAATTAGTTGAATGTATAAACATATAATGCGATGAAAAATAAAAAAAAATTTTTATACATTTTTTTATTTGAAATAAATTTATAAAAATTCATCAATTTAGAATTTTAAAAGAATTTAAATTTTTTTAAATTAGAGAATCCAAAATTATATTGTATATTGGACTATAATTATTAAGATCTGAAATTATATTCAAACAATTATTGCTGTTTTTCTTTATAAAAAACATTTCTGCTATTAATCTTTTAAATTCATTAGGTTCATGATGTAAAACAAAAACATTATCCCAATCAATCGAATGTCCAGTTTTAACCTTATGTTTTGCTATGACTTTATGGTTTTTAGGATTTTGTCTAAAATTGTCATGATGTTCTTTTATTCTTGTAGCAAGTAATCTAATAGTTTGACCCACATAACATTTTTCACAATTCAAACATTGAATTTTATATACTACATCAGTAACTTGCAAATTGTCTAATAAATCTTTTCCTAGTTTTATGAATTTATCAAGTTTAGAGTCAATTCTGAAATTTGTTGTAATATTGAAATCATTTAAAATTCTTTTAATTTCAAAAGATAACTTACCATGATAAGAAATTGATACTATTGGTTTACAATTGAAATTTCTAACCATTGTTGTATTATTTTGGTTGAATAAAGAATCTGTAATTGTTTTAATTTTATTATTAATATGTGTTTGAACAAATTCTATTGGGTAATTATTTAAGTATAAAGTTTTTTTTAATAAATTCTATATTAGGACTGTGAAATGATTTATCTGATAATTTTAATGCTGTATCAATAAGATTTTTTACTATCGAAATTTTATGTTGTATTGGATGGTTAGAAAGAAAATTCAAATATCTTCCAGAATAAGTATTTTTACGATACCAATCAGTGATGATATTACCTGTATCAGTTTTCATATTTATAGTGAGAAGATGAGGAAGAGGATTTTTCATGTTATAAATATTGATCAAGATGACGAAATTTGAAATTTAATTGTACGTCCTGAAGAGGAAAACGACACAAGTTTTCGAAACGGTGGCAGTAGGCATTAAAGGATTTTTAACATCTCAATCTACTTTTGGTCTGAAGTATGTCAATTCTTTACCATCTTCATATATTATTTATAAACTATAATTTTAAACTAAAATTCTATAATTTTAAACGGTTTATGCACGACCGCGGCGGAAGAACGAAGACTGAACGCAAAGCGCGAGACCTAAAAAAAGCACGCCCATGCAGCGGGCACATTTAAAAAAATAATTTTATTATTAATAATTTGCATTATATTACACTTTGTTACAAAAACTTATAAAATTCGTATTTATTCAATTTTTGTGGAATTAATTTATGTATTTTTTGGCACTGATTCTGAGACTGACATTATTTTTTCCGTAATAGGAATATTTTCGGAAATGTTCAAGCTTTAATGTTCAATCTTCAAATATCACATGAAAACGAAAAAATCATATTGCGTAAGTGCAAGAGCGTGAAAAAATCAGATCATTTGCGCTTTTCAAACCTTTTTTCATGCACTTGCGAGAAGATACAACATTTTTGCCTTCAGGTATGCATTCTAAGGAAAAAATACTGGAATGCCCCATCCATTAATGATGAAAAAAATCTTGTTACTTCATGAGTTCTCCATGAGTTCTCTCTTTTTTAAATTTCTTTCAAGATAAAGGATTGTGACATCGTTCAACTGAATAATCCCCATGTGAGATTCCATGTTTTTAAAGGACTCAGCTATATCTAGAACTTCTATGAAAATTATTTTACGTTTATTATTATTTCAAGACGACTAATACGTACTCCAAGTTTTCAACATTCAATTGACCGAAATGTTATATTACTGATAGTTGTTGAGTTTCACATGCTGAGTTTTGGTTTCAGCTAAAATTAGAATTACTACAGGTTTTTAGCTAAAATTACCAGGCACAAAGTTTAGTTTTTGCGGCATATATAAGCACTAAATAAGCACGAAATTCCTGCGACAAGTAGAATTTGATAACACTAATAGTTGCCAAGTTTCTCATACAAGAGAAATTTGAAACCAGCATTGCTACACATTTTTGGTGAAAAAAGTGCCCGAATGTTGTGCATAGCACGAATCCAGAGCACTTATAATTATCACTAAATTCCTGCGCAAAGGTGAATTTGATACCACTAATAGTTTCCGAGTTTCGCATACCGGAGTTGTAGCTTCACCTACACTAGCGTTACTACCTGTTTTTGATCAAAGTTGCCAGGCACAGCAATTTTTTTCTTTAGCACAAATTGGCACAATATAAGCAGTCAATTATGACATAACGCCCATATCGATATGCCAATGCTGTGATTCCAGCTTCCGGGACCTGGAAGGTTTTTATTTTTCGGCTAGTTTAACAAAGTACCTAACTTGTTTAATTGCAATTTCAATATTTTTATCGGTCGTGCAACGTTTTGCAAATATAATATTTTTTAGATTCCGACATTTCCAACATTTGCTCCCCAAAAACGCAACATTTCCTATTCTTACAGGCATTTTATGAGTCGAATTGCAAAACCTTCGTTATTTTCGCTGGGGAGTGATAAAGAAAATAATAATTTGTTTAAAATTAGTAATGTTGCCAAGTTGTAAACAGTTTGCAAATGTAATATGACTTTGGTAATAATTTATTTATCTCTTAGTACGATTTGCGAATCGTTTGTAATTTGTCGCTAGTTTACAAAAGTAACTAATTTGTTTAATTGCAATTTCAATATTATTGCCAGCCAAGCAACGTTTAGCAGAAATTTGATAATTTTCAGATCTTGATATTTATAACATTTGCTACCAAAAAACGCAACCTCTGCAATTTTCGCTGAATTTTAGGAGTTGAATTGCAAAAAATGTTACAATAATTTGAAAAACGATCATTTGCGTTATGTATTTAGTTTTGCAAATCATACAATAGTTTCTTCTTAATAAGAAAAATCAGAAACAACATTCTGCAAAACCTTCGGTGTTTTCGTTCTGAAGTGATTAAAAAAATGGTAGTTTGTTTATAATTATTGATGTTGCCGCATCACGAACGTTTTGCAAATTTGATACAGGATAGAGACTGAGCTTATAGTTACTCACTCAAGTTTGCAAAATGTTCTGAATTTTCGTGAAGCAATGGGGGAAATATTTTGCAAAATAATTTTTAGAAACAAATCGCCAACCTGATCCTGTTTAACATATAAAAAAACAACTGTACCATTTTCTTCAAGACCTTCGGAATTTTCGTGAATTGACTCAATTTTTATGTGTCATTCCACTGGCCTACAAGCTCAGGAGTCAACATTGGAAACACAGCCAATGTTTAAAATGTTGTGTTTTATATTTAGTGCAATTATCTTTCTAACTTGTAGTTTAATGATTTTGCCGAGCAGATGTGGACTTTTCAAAAATAGAAATACACTAGAAAAAAATCCACGAGACCGATGAGTCGAAATGAGATTTACAGTCATTTTCAA
>CAKNXH010037230.1:11028-30689 GCA_932178445.1 Andricus quercusramuli | reverse complement strand
TTATTTACTATATCGGTAAACTCTATTGCTTCCTTATCGATATGCGATACGTTACGTTCCTCAAAGATGGAACTCCTCAGTACTGTATACAAATACTATAACTATATACATGAGATTAATTATATACAAACACTATATACATGAGATTAATTATATACAAGTACTATATACATGAGCTTAATTATATACATTATCAACTTCCATGGGTTTGCAAATTCTTTTGGCATATCCCCATGGAAGTGTATCTGTCGTTCCAGGAATAAGCACTCTTTTATCATCATGCCAGCTTAGTGCAATTTTTTTCTGTTTAATGGTGTGCACTTCGTGTTTTCTACTGCGGACCAAATTTTGGTACGCTGTTACATTTTCATATTTAAGGAGACACTTTTTATAATCATTAAATGTAATTTTCCTCAACGCAGACCCTTTCACACCTTTAGCTTTCTTTTTCTCACACCTTTCATTCCAGATTTTGTATACATATGATTTCGCTCTCAAACCAACAAACTCTGTTATAATTTTTCCACTGCACTCATCTTTCATTAATCCTAATACTTTTTTATTTTTTAGTGGTATTCCGTAAACATTATCTGGAGGATAATCTGATGTGTCAAATTTGTGAATATCCCGCTTAATGAAATCATAAATGTTTGGAACGGTGAAATGGTAGATGAGACTATCAGTGTCGGTGTAAAGCAATTTTGCATGATTTCCAAAATTTGGTAAAATGTAGTTGTAATGAAAGTCGTAGGTAATTATTTTGGAGAGATCGAGAACAGCAAATCCCACATAAATTGGTTTATTGAATTTAAATTTAAGTCTTTTTGATTCAATAATAACCATATCTTCATCGAATATGACACAGCTATGAAAATTTGGCTTGGAAATCAGAGCTTTTGCACCGTACCTTCCACCCCATTTTGTTATCAATCTCACTTCTCTATATTTTCTAACATTCTCCATTGTTTTGCCAAAGACAGAATTGTTCATCAGCTTGTAGAAATTTTTCTCAAAATCATTGCTAGACATTTTTCGTTTCTCTGTATTTAGGTCAATGTACTCTTTTAGCCAAGGTTTTTGCTCAAACTTTAGAATTCGATGAATTTTCGTTACCTTCAGCCCCAAACTCAAATACTTTTTCAAATTTCTATAGTGGACTAATTAATTCTTCTTTGACAATACGCTCGTTATCAGTTTTGGTATTTTACATGAGGAATTAGGCGGTACAAAGTGCTCTGGAGCCAAAGGCAAACCTCTGTGAAGATCATGCAATTCTGCAGAATATTCCAAGTCTACCTCTAAAATGTAACCTATTGGTGAATCGTCTGGAATACTTTGTACATTGATATCTTGATCAAGTACCCATTCGAAACCACCAAAAGGTAAACATTCACTCATCGCTGCGCCATACTGGTTGTTGATATCAAAATATGAGATATATGATTCAGGTTCGCTTGGATTAAGATCTGATCCCATGAATCGGTTATTCGCTTTGGCATATCTGTTTGAGCACTGCGATACACCACCACGAATACCCCTCTCAATTAGAAGAATCATTTCAGGATCTGTTGATAATTCAAGTTCAATTCAGATTAATTTGAGCATCGCATCAAAAGCAAGTCCTGGAGCTGTATAGTAATGTAAGGGATCGAGATTGTAGGTTGAAAAGCAATTTTTTCTGAAATTTTCAAAAATATCAGCCAAAAGAAAAACGTCGGTTTTCAAGTATAAATCAGAGTATTCTCCCAAAGTTTGTATATGGAACGTTTCCCAAACATTGCATGCATGTTGGTAATCTTCACCAGAAATTTCATCATTATTTAATTTTGAATAAAATGCGCTTTTAGGTGGTAACTGATGGTCATTTAATTTTTCCCAATCATTAATATAGTCGTAAAGAAATACTCCTTTTCTGACTAATAATTGAAATTCTTCTGGATTATTGCAATGCTTGAGCGTAATTTTTTTATCATCATTTGCCAGATAAGAAGATAATTTGTCAAGGCTACTCGGCATGAAACGAAACGAATCTATAAACCGAAGATTTACTTTTGTACCGGCAACATATTTTGTGAACGAGATGTATTTCTCTTTGTTGATGGGCAATAATTTAACCTCACCCTCAAACTGTTTAGCTAATGCTTTGATGAAAAAATGTGAATCATACCCTGACAAATTATGGAAAACTACTGGTACATTGTGTGAGTCCTTGTAATTCACATTGCAGCCCTGATGACTTGCACCACGAAACTTACCTGTAAAGTGACAATGGTCGTGATGCCTTACGTCATCCTGTTGAAATGGTTGTTCGCAAATGTGACAGTTTTGAGCAGACCTAAACTCTGCTTCTTGCTCTGGACTGAGTTTCTCCATTGGTACAATGCATGTTAATTCAGAATCAATATTTTTGGCAATTTCTTTTAATTCATTTACGAACCACTCTATACAATCTTTCCCACGATAAATTTGAAATTTTGAACGAGAGTCATCAAACCTGCAATGTAAATATAATGCAACACTGTATGGAACATGCTTCTGATACAGCCCTATATTGAAAGGATTTTCAGCAACTTCCATTAATAGACATTCAATGTCAGCATAAACGGAGAATGGAACCTTCTCTTTGAATCTATAATTTCGGAATTTCAAAAATCTTTCTTTTTCATTGGGTAAAATCATTCTACATTAATTCGCATTTTCACACTCCAATTTGTGATTCTGTAATGATTTTTCTAATTTGAAGTGACATAGGCACCTGTCACAAAAGTAAGTACGGCAATTACCTTTTGTAAACTGAGATTTTACTAATCGGGATAAGTTTTTAATTAAAGCGAAGTGATAAATTGGATTACTGTCTTTTGATTCGCTTTCATTGAAACATTCAGTGTTAAGATTTGTATTTTCAATCATCAAAAGGTGTATTGTAGGACGACCAGACTTTTCTTTGCTTATATAGAGCGGTACAATTTCACCTTTTTTATATTTGTTATCATCTTCTACGCCGTACACATTTATGCACAACTCATTCATTTTTTCAAATTTTGGAATATCTTCAAGAGTTATGGGAAACGAGATTCCTTCATGTTTCAGTTCTGAGTTATAATGTGGGTAAGAATCGACTCGATTTCTGTGAATGGCAGCAGGGCAAAGAGCTACCATTATCGACCACAGAAAAAAATAAACATCATTATTCTGAATATTTATAACAACCTTTTTATCTCTTATATATTTTGGCAAATCAATGAATGTCGATGTACCTGAATTTATTGGCGAATATTTGTTAAAATTTACTATCAGGTTTATAATTTCACTAAGTGTCCATCCTGAATCCGTTTCCTGTAATTCTTCTACTTTTACTCAAATTTTTCCTAAAACATTTTCATCGTACCACGCACTGCTGTCAGTTGATGGAAGGATTCTACTATTTTCAGTGTTTATGTATTTAATTTCTTCTACCGTTTCACCGTTCACTATTTCTTTAAATTTTCCGGCAAAAGAAACGTTTACTTTCAAACCCCCATATTGTTTCAAAATATTTTTTATTCGTTGAACGATCATTGACTTTGTGTCCTCCAGAAAATGTTTAAGGTCCTTATGTCTTAAATTCACTACACATCCGGTTCTTATCCTACTCTTAAACGCTGATCCTAAGTCTTCCCACTGTATTCTATCTGTTTTTCTATTTGAATTTCCCACACCTTTCCCCATTTTTCTCATTACTTTCAATTTAGTTTTTTACGCTTTTAAAATTCCTACTGTTGATTGAACATGCATTTTTTGACCTACAGATAATTCTAAATACTTTAACATATTATTTAATATTTTAATATTCTGCCTACCAAATTTGATCCACTTGTTGATTTTATTGATTTTTTTGTTCTCAGTTAGTATTGTGTATGCCTGGTCCATGATGGAGATGAGTTTCCTACTTTGTTTAGGCTCCATTTTTTTCTGTCAGGCACGAGTCCACTACAAAACTTTGATGCTCACTTGGTGGCTGAGAATCAACTGGAAAATTTTTTGGCGTGAAACGACTTTTTAACACATAATATTCCACTGAATAGAAGCTTTAACCTAGAGGGTACACTCACCTCCCAACAATCACCTCCTTTTCTAATGTGCTGTTCACAAATGTCAATTGCAAAGCTCTTCAAGCAGTCTTGGTATTTATAGTGTGGATAAAAACTGGAAAAAAATTCCTATGAAACAACCTTTCTTTTTAAAAACTCACAACATTTCACTGAAATATTCACTTTAAATCCAAACAAACACTAACCTTTTTTTAACACGCAACCTTTTAAATGCGACTCTCAGATAAACTATCAGAAAATATGTTGAGGATAAAAGAAGTATCGATTTATGAAATCACTGCACTGAATCTGGCAATACACTGGAAATTTGTTTGCAGCTCGCGCCTCATATAGCTGAGGATTATTATTATTATTATTATGAAGGTTAATACCGAAGCAGAAAACGTTTTTGCGATGTAACTTCAAGGGCAAATGAAAAAAAAATGTAACCGTGAAGCTATTTTACGTAAAATTCAAAATGCGTTTTATATTCATGAATTTGTTTCGTACAATTCTCAAAAACTGGAGTAGCTACCGGATGCAACCTGATTCATGAGAATAAATCAAATTCATATAGACGAAAACAGGTTGTCACATCAAATTTCACATACATACACACTTGCATATTTGCGCCTTATATATGACTGTTTTATCTATAAGGAAGCAATAGATCATTCTTGAACCTGTTTACATCAATTCGGCTCTGACAATTGCGAAATATTCTGTGAAGTCATCATCATGAACTTCGAGAATTTTCCAGAAGCTCCAGGATCCCTCGAGAATGTTCTAGAAGCTAAGCAACACGGCGTCCATGCCAGCCTCACACGGATACACACGGATACACACACACACCGATACTCACTAATACTAATTGGTCCAGAACTCCCCCTGTATATCTACTCAGACCTGCCCAACTCGGGGAAATTCCCTTCGGGAACACATGTTCCGCATCCACCACTCTTTCGCCTAGAGAGCGGAGTGGTGGTAGATGCATGCTCGTGGTAGACGCGTACGTCACAGAGGAGAGATTCGCGCAAGCGTTTACCACTACTCCCGTTCTCTGGGAAAAAGACTGGGAGACGTGGAACATGTGTCATCGCTAAAGAAACAGCAGGGTACTTTACGAGAGGATCGGTTTCCCAATACTCTCTCAGGTTCTTTCGCATGTTGTAAGACGATAATAATAATATACCTACGAATGCGTTGAGTTCCTTTATAGATAATTGCAAGTTATTTTCTTCACTAGATTGAACGATATAATGTTTTATTCCATTACAGAAAAAAAGTTTGGATAGTTCCACGTACGACATCCAAGACATTTTTGCTTTACGAGATCAGTCAATAATAATTGATCTGTCAAATTAGCAGAGTAAACTTTTTCTCCTTCACACCACTCAAAAGTATGATCAGGCTCTAACAGTTTTTGCTTTTTGTGTAACTATCAAAAATAGATTTGTATAAAACATTTGATACACCAATTTCTGATTTAGAATCGTCGTCATCAGAGAATTCTGATTCAGCACTGTCACCATCTGACGAGCTATCTCCATCAGAGTCAGAGTCATCTCGATTAGGTATTAGAACGTGCTCTTCATTTTCATTAGAATCTGATTCTTCATCAGTCAATTCAGAATAGTTCCTTTTTGTGCCTCTCCTTTTCGACATTTTTTTCAACTCAATGAAAAAAAATGAAATTTCAGTCAAACGTTCCGCAGTTATAAAGCCCGCAACTAGCAACCATTTGTATTTTTTTACGTTGATATAGCGGTTAAAGTCAAAATCTAATGAGTTTGATGAATGGAAATCCTTGCGATAAGTATTGCGAAATTTGAGTTTGCACAGGCTACCTACATGTGGAGACGAGCTTCTTCAACAAATCAACTATTCAGGTTTTCTCACCCGTATAAATTGCAGTGATGACTGAGTATCTTCTTTCGGTGTTTTTTCACCAACTTAGGCATTGATGAAAATTCATTTCTTTCCAGACCTTCTTTCACCAATGCAGGCTCACACACTCATCGGAGCGGAGATACATAAGAAATTTACATGATCAAGAACAGACCTTCCTAACTCGGGCAAATTCCCTTCGGGAACACATGTTCCACGTCTCCCACGCTTTTTCCCAGAGAGCGGGAGTGATGGTAAACGCTTGCGAGAATCTCTCCTCTGTGACGTACGCGTCTACCACGCGCATACTTCTACCACCACTCCGCTCTCTAGGCGAAAGAATGGTGGATGCGGAACATGTGCTCCCAAAGGGAATTTCCCCGAGTTGGGCAGGTCTGATCAAGAATGATGACTTTTGTGAATTTTTTTCTTGAGAACCATGAGCTTATAGCGAAAATTTTCACAAATAAAAAGTTGTTAGAATCAAACAAAGAATTCACCTGGATTTTTTCAGAATTTCTCGAGCAATTTTTTAATTTTTCAAAAATTGACAAATTGCAAAATCAAAAAAATAATTCGAAATTTTCTGGAAAAATTCTCTCGTATTCTTTGAGTGATTCAAGAACATTTTCTCTTCTTGCACTTCCTCGAAAAGATCATACTTTTTGAGAAAAAAATTCATGAATGTATTCGCAAAAATTTTGTCATTGACGAGCCATTTTGAACACTGGGAACCATTCGGAAAACTCGATTTTATAAAAAAAATTAGAAAAATCGTGTTTTTTTGTTTAAACAATATTTTTCCATAGTTAACAACATTTTATCACATTTTTATGCCCACCATTAGAAATAAGAGATCTTAAGCTTTAAAACTATGCGTCCCTCAATTTGTTATACCTTGAATTGCATGAGTTATTATTGCAGAAAGAGTGGTGTACCCAAAGGGGCATTCTCGGCGTTAATGGGTTAAAATATGGAAAGTACCAAATAGTTATTTTCACTAAAACATACAGATAATTTTTACTGCATACAGTTATGAAAATTTTAATTGATTTATTAATTATTGTTCTTCAAATTGTTGAAATTGAATTTGAAGTACCTTTTAAACTGATTCCAGGAAAAACGAAAGCATATTTACATATAATTTTGAAAATTGAATTCAGATACTCATTTCGCAAATCAAAAAACAAATGGACATTTATGTAACTGGAATAGGGCTATTTTGAATATAAATAAACTTTTATTATACAAATTGTAGCCAATATTCAATTACATAATCACAAAGTAAATAATCAATTTATGTTACTTAATTGAATAATATTAAATTTCAATCTATATGTGTGATGATCTGTTTTACCCCTCCCCACTAATTGTCTCTGCGGACGCTTCAGCCTAGCCAGGGTTAGGTATTTAGAGACAATTAAAGACAGATCTTTTAACTAACAAAAGTATCAAAAATATTTATTCCCTACCAAAAATTACAAAACGAACTTATAGCCTAGTGACTTTGTGTGCCTAATGTGTGTGAGGGTGTGCGTGTGTGCAGGTGTGTGTGCGTAAATAACAGTAATAAGTGTAGATGTCGAGTGTAACGCGGTGACAGCCTTTACGTGTGTATGTGATGAATGTGGTCCTATCGGATTGAGCGTGATGTCTAGCCGAACGGAGGCAGAAAAGGGATCGGGTTCCCTTTTATATTTATTCCGGTTCCTGAAATTACAGATAAAGAAACGTTTGAGTCTTACGGGTAATTACTCGACAGTCATCGATTTTACAATTATCCGCGCCCTAAATCTTCCCCTCTACGGTCGGTACGGTAATTGTGGAAGGAGAGGTTGAGGTAGGGAGTGATACGGTACGGTCGGTATGTCGGTAGTGAACCGGTAAGTCTGTGACAAAATGGTAATCATAGGTGCGCCTATAGATTAGCATTTATATCGGCCAAATTGACATCCACAGGTGCGCCTGTTGGATGCGAATTTATTCCTTCCTTTTCTATTACTTCCAAACGGAATTTTGCTAAATGTCGGTAAAGTCGGAAATGGTGATAAATGGTAACTACAGGTGCTCCTGTCAGTTAACATTTATGTTTGGATTTTTGTAACGACAAGTGCGTCTGTTCGTTACAGAAATCGTACACGTATTTGTAGGGTCCGTAATGTCGGTAACGTCGGTAGTGCGCGAAATGGCAACCACGGGTGCGCCCGTTGATTGATATTTCTACGGCTTTCAGAATTGACAATCACAAGTGCTCCTGTCGATTGGCAATTCTTATTCCCGAGACTAACTCAAGAATGGCAAGTATAGGTGCTCCTATTCCTTGCGATTCTAGCCGGTACTCCCACTACCATAGGTGCGCCTATTGATAGGGAGAGCGCGAGAGTCTTCCCTGGGCACGAGCTCCCCGATATGCACGGTTCGCCGTGCCCAGCCCGACTGCCCGTTCTTCGCGTCGAGCAATCATTTAAACGGTTAGTTTCCGTGATAGCTGTCAGTTTGCTAGAGGTGGGGATAGAGGATCGCTAGGCTCGGTGACGGAAGCACGGTTGACGTGTGCCTTGATAACGCACACGTGTGTAACCTCTCGTTACATATGTAATTTGATATTGTGAACAAAATTAATCAGCTAATTCTTAATTGATTAGCTCACAACATAAAAAGTATGAAAAAATTATTCTCATTGAAACTTTTAAATAATTTTTACTTCATATATTTTTCTTCAAATTCGGACTTTTCTTTTATTAAATTTAATGTATAAATCATGTTTACACTGATTCCAGAAAATGTATTTTCAACAGAAACAGTTAATATTCAATTAATGATTTCAGAACATAGAAAGCATTTAATAATTATTTTCATTAAAATATTAGAATAACTTGTATTTAATATTCATCTGAAAATTTCAATTATTGATAACCTTCCAAAGTAAAACCACGAAAAATTGAAATATATGCACATATAACTCTGAAAATTTAATTCAGATACTTCACAACCCACAATATTATTCGCACTGAAACTTCAAAATAATTTTTTTTCTTATATTTTTCTGAAAATTTCAATTATTCATAATCTTTTTAGCTAATTCCAGAAACATTTGAAACACATTTACGTATCATTTTTTAGATTGTGTTATATTATGATATAAGGTGTGGGTTTAGAGGAACATACACCCTTGAATTTGCATGTATCCTTGTTTATTTAGTTTAACTTTTATTCGTCACTCTCTCTCTCAATCAACTATGATCTGTCCTCTCCTGAAGGTGAAAATGTACTGCCACGAGACAGGTGCCTAATTGCCGGTGCTCGCGTTGACGATGTTACTCTACAGTCAATCGCCGCGCATCCTTTGGCCGTGCGACGGCCCAAGATGGTGTCTCTAATAATTTGATGATATCTTTGCTGTTTTTTCGAAAGATATCGTTTTTAATTGACTCAATTATTATAATTGTAAAGAAGATTTTTTTATTGGCATTAGGGTCGATTATGTTCCTTTGTTTTGTGTTCTACAATTGAACCGATATATTTTTTAAGTGAATTGAATTTAGATTTTCTATGTTTCGTCCCGGACTGACTCACTGGACTCATCAGTAAGGTTACATGAATCAGTCCTACCTTATACAATGTAATTGATCTAAATTCATTGTAATGTATATTTTTCAAAACAAATTCTTTTTTCCCCCTTTTTATAAGTTTGTAAATTAGATAAATTTTTTGCAGTCAACAATATAGTATAATTTCAACCACGGATAGGGGTTGAAACATAATATAATTGATATAAATTTTGATTTGCTTTTTTAAGAAACACAACAATATATCAAAATAAAATATATATTATTCGGGCCACGGATAGGGGCCAGAAATTAAATAGAAAAATGATCAGTTACCAAGTTGAAGAGAAATTCATTTAGTAATTTTCTTCCTTCCCGTCTCTTCCATATATTATTCTTCCCATAACTGCGCGAATTGAGACTCAGTTTCGACGTCGTGATGTGATCACATGTAATATAAAATGTAATATAAAATTATTAAAAAAGAATTTGTTTTGAAAAATATACATTACAATGAATTTAGATCAATTACATTGTATAAGGTAGGACTGATTCATGTAACCTTACTGATGAGTCCAGTGAGTCAGTCCGGGACAAAACATAGAAAATCTAAATTCAATTTACTTAAAAAATATATCGGTTCAATTGTAGAACATAAAACAAAGGAACATAATCAAACCTAATGCTAATAAAAAAATCTTTTTTACAATTAAGGTGTCTCTAATCTTCTATCTTTCGCTGACGGCTCCCCGGGGTGAGAAGTCAACCCACCCGCGTTGAAGAACGCGATTTCTCGTTGTCCCCTCCCCCCGATGAAAAGTGTCAACGCTCCAGTGTTTTATCATTAAAGATTGATTTTTCTATTAGTCCGACCGCCTGGGGGGGGGGGGGGGGGTATCCGTGTACATTTCGAGGTCCCCTCGGCAACTTTGTCTTATTCTATGTTTTTTGGGTCGCCGATTACGAATTTCGAGGTTGCCCGGCCCAAAAGTTGGTCAATTTTTTTTTATTCGCTATTGTTTAAACAAATTATTAAAAAATGTTTTTTTTGCAATCGGACAATTTTTTTATAACTAATTTTGCCCATTTTAAGAAGAAAAGGTCTCCTATCATTTTCTCGTAAAATGCATATTTCAAAAGTTATTAATTTTTGAAAGTCAACAATTTGACGTTTTTTGCCAACTTTGGTTGTTAATAAATTTTTACCTATTGAATATTTTTTCAAAAATAAGGAACGTACTTAACCGGCAAGAGTTGCCTTACGGCCCGATATATAACAATCTTGACTTTTTTCCATAAATGTCCAACATTCGGCAATTAACAATTAGCATTTCTTGCCGTCATAAACCTATATATACGCACGTATATGCGCGAGCGCGCACTTCAAGTTTGCGCAGGGACACTACATTGAAAAAATGAACTTTTATTATTATCATATTTTTATTGTTATTATTATTAACAATTTCTATTGACAAGGCATCATGACATTTCAAATATATTTTTTTAATTAACAGCTGCAAAAATGTGCGATTTAAAAAAAAGCGACTACATATCATACATTGATTAATATATCAGTTGCAGCAGGTAATTTATGCTATAAACATTTTACTATTGTATTCATGACGTGCTCTAAAATGGATTTTTACAACTGTTTTGAGAACGACATAAGCAGAAAGATATACAAGGCAGCCCTCTTTTTCTTGCAAATACAGTGGTTAGCGCTACAAACTTTAGAATTACAATTTGGCACAAGTTCATCTATCGATGGATACAAATTTAGTATTTTCTTTGGCAATAAATTATTATCTTCTAACACATAGGCGAACTGCGCAGGATCCAATTTCAAACAATTCGCTTCCTGTAAATTCACTTGTTGATAAGTTGCATAATAAGCCCTTAATATGTGCAATTCAATTGAATTGCTTGTAGGTGGGAGCTCAAGTAGTGAAACTACATTCCGGCCAAAGTGATAAGTGTGATATCGTAAAATTGTCCGATTCCAAAGAACCATTTTTTAATAATTTGTTTGAACAACAGCGAATAACAAAAAATTGACCAACTTTTGGGCCGGTCAACCTCGTAATTCGTAATCAGCGACCCAAAAAACATAGAATAAGACAAAGTTGCCGAGGGAACCTCGAAATGTACACGGATACCCCCCCCCCCCCCCCCGCTCGGACTATATGTTACATATGATTTTAACGCGAATAGAGAGAGAGAGAGACGTTTACAAAACATCATTTTTATGTGATTCCATACAATAGGTTTCACTGTATGGTGTGTTATGAGTATGTGTGTTTTTTTTTACAATTTGCATCTTCCCGTGATTCTATACAATCCAAAGGTGGAATTTTTAGGGTCTAGTGGCTTTTTATGTTCTAAAGATTCCCGTGATGTTATTATAGGATGAGTGTAGAATCTTTCGTGAAGCGTGTGCACAAAGTAATGTTATGTAATGTTGTGTTGTATACATTCACAAAATTAATTGAATCTCTATATGTACATACAAATGCGATGTTTTCATTGTAATCAATCGATTTTTTTAAGCAATAGATTTATAATATGGTTTCTTCAATTGAGATCTTCTACTTTCGTTGGGTGTAATTTGATTTCTCTTTGATTTCGGTCATTATCTGTAAGATTTTTATTATCGTGTGGACACTTAATTTCCTCCATTTCGATTGATTCCTCACTTTTAATGTTAGGCTGTGCATCCCTATTGAAATTTGTTGAACACAACATTGACGTTTGCCTGGAACAGAATAAACAGAACATCCTACCAAGCGCATAACGACGCGCTATAAACCATCATGTATAGTGCCTAACAATGTTAACGCTTCCGTATAAGTAATGCCTGTTTCGATACGGTTGATCCTACTTTTCATTCCACGTACTGTCCCTATTCCCTCGGATTTTTCAATTAACTCGTGAAGGCGTAAACCCTGATTTGTTAGATCTGTATTTAACATAATGCTGTCATCTTTAAAATCTATTTTTGACTTAAACTCCGAAATAATTTCTGAAAAATTGAAATTTTCTTCTCCTTGTTTAGTATGCGTAAATGTTTCAGTTATGTTTAATGCTACAATCTCTTTAAGGTTCTTGTCTGAAAATTTGAATTCATATATAGAATTTTTCACGGTTATTGCTGTAAGTGATGGTTTTTGTGTTTGCTTTACAACCTGGTTTCAATCTTAGGATACCCGTATTTTTTAACATTATTGAGATAGGTTGTTCATCCGTACATGTCATATGCGCTACTTCTTCTATTGGTACTGAAAATATCCAGCTATTCTTTGTTTGTAAATTTTTCCAATAAGTGTATTTAAGTTGTTTAGGCCTAATATCACAGTTTTTAAAGTTTGAAAAATTTGGTGTGGTCATTAGACTTTTCAAATTTGTTTGATGTCCCTACCTTGTGTAAAAGGTGTACGTTTTCACAAATATATTTGTTGTGTAGTGTTTTACATAAAGCTAGATCTTGGTAATCAAAACTGAAATATAGGGATCGATCCTTTTGAATTGCTGCATATTCAGAATCTGGTACAATATCGGCATGCATTTCTGTATCTGAAGGAGTTGATAGTTGTTTAATTGGGAGTGGAGTGCTTTTGAACAAGTCGTATGTTTCGAGATTCAGAAGCTGAAATTTTAAACTAAGAATAATCTTGTAGTTTTTGAAGAAAAGGAAAGCTCAGAGAGTTTGGCTCAGTAGTACATTGTATGGATTTGGAGAGGAATTGGAATTACTAGGTTTGGTTGTACTTTTTGAACTTTTTCTATGCAGTGCATAATTTCTGTAGCTGATAAAAGTTTAGGCTTTACTTCGCCTTGCCAAGCGAATGAGATTACATCTAGAAGCATTGTGGTATAAAGTTCAAATTCTGCACTGAAAAAAATAGTTGGTTGGGACAACTAATAAAGTAGTAGGGCCAACTACTTTAGTTTGTAAAATATGCCGCTGCTATTTAACTAGTTGGGGCTACTACTTTTATTCGCAAGATTGGTAGTAGTTGTCCTTACTACTTTACTTGTGATCGCGACAACTTTCGATGGTACATACTATTTTCAGGTAGTAAGCCTGACCACTTCAATTAGTACGTCTTACTATTAAATTAGTCAGTCTTACAAATAAGCTAGTTGATCTCACTACTTAAAGTAGTAATCCTTACTATTACAACTAGTAAGTTTTACTATTTAAAATAGTAGTCCTTACTATTAAAACTAGAAAATTGTACTACATATTAAAATTACTAGCTCGTGGACTATTGAGGAGTTAGTACTTCTCAATACTGAAATTATAGTAAATTTTACTATAATTTCTCTATAGTGGACACCAGAGCGTCCTCAGGACTTCATATAACGACCAGGTCCTCATAAGACGTCATGTCAAAATACACCCACATGCCTATTGTGATGTTAATGAAAAACGAGTATAACTTCAATACACAAGAACTCCAATATAAGGCCAGTTTCGGGGGTTGCCTCGCAGAGCCGTGGCACTAAATTCTTCGTTGGATGAATGGTGCGGGGTGGCCACGCATTGTTGACACTGCTTGTGCGCTGATAAACTGCGTGGGCCAGCAGTTCTAGGAACAACTAAATCAGTCTACCTTATATTGGAGTTCCTGTATATTTAAAAGTGCAGACTTGCAGTAGTAGTAATTCTATTAGAAAATTTATATCAATGCGATAGTCTTCACGGTCTTCACTACTGCACAATTCACAAAAAGGTTAAGATGAAAATGGCGACGATCGAGAACATAACGCGATATTTCGGTGCGAATATTGGCAGCACTGCTCAGGTTTCCGTTCTGCCAATGTTGCCAAGGAGGAAAACTTGTAACTATTACTACTTTTATTTCTTGGAAAATAAATTGGTGGTAAATGTAACTACTTTATTTGTTGTGACTAGAATTACTATCGCTACTAATATAAGCTACGTAGAATTACTAACGGCGACTTGTTGCCGCAGTAAAGTGGTTAGTTACTTTTACCATCGAAGTGCTTGTCGCATGTAATGCCATCTCTACTAATAAAGAGCTTCTTGTCACAACTAACCATTTTTTTCAGTGTGATATTTGGTTATTCAATGCCGCTAGATGAGAAGCTAATTCTTGATTTAACTGAACAATCTGAATCTCATTATTTATTTTTGTGTTTTGTTTGTCTGCTTTTTGAGCCAGTTCTGAAATTAATTTAGTAACAGAGTTCCATCTTTTGTTGTTTCGATTAAATTCTGATTGAACTATATGGGTAAAATTCGCCAAAGTTTCCGCAAGTGCTGCAGTATTGTTTAACAATTGTTCAATTTTGTTTTCGTAGTAAGCAGCGTCGTTTTCATCTAAATTCCCGAATAGTATTTTGACTACAGAACCTACAATACCGAAGGGTGCACGTTTGAATCGAGATTCGCCATTCAATAGTTCGTTGAGTTGTCCTTTCCCTTGACTTAGTGCCGTAATGTGAGCTCTAGTTGCCTCGATGTCGTCGATGGATGTACATCCTCATCCTAGTTGGTGGCAACAGTCTGTTAGCTGCTTGAAGTTGGAGAAAAGCACCTTTTGTTGTTGTAGCCAAAATCGGAGATCAATGTAGGAAATCGTCTTCCACATCATGTTATAAGTTTTTACTTTGCTTATTCGTTCCCAAAATAGTCCTGGATCCTCGGATTCTGTGAGATAATATATTTTTTTAGTTTGTCTGTGTGTATCGCTTCTGTTCCTAAGTTCTTTTGCATTACAACGTTGTCTTTTTCTTTAACTGCAATTATTTTAAAGGGACCGATGTAATCGTCGTCATGTTTACTACTTTTAGGTTCATTCTGTATGAGAACCCATTGGCCTACTTTAAAATTTCGTTCTCAATGTCTCGTATCATAATTTCGCTTGGTAGGGTTTTTGGCTTGATTTTCGTTTAACGCTTTCAAAATCCTATTATCTAAGAGCTGCTTGCATAGTTCTTTCGTATAATCGATATATGTCGCAATGTTATACCTGCTGATCATACCTGATGGTAGGCGTGCTGTTTTACCGAATAAAAGTTCGTGCGGAGAGAATTTTGTTGCTTCGCGTACACTCGTGTTGTAAGCAAACATTGCTATGGGTAGGATTTTATCCCAGTTTTCAATTTTTCCTCATGTTTTCAATTTAATGTAGTCTGTTAGGACATGATGACTACGTTCGAGTGCTCCATTTGATTGAGGGTGGTAAGTTGTAGCAAATATTTGTTTAATTTTAAAGAGTTTTGGAAATTCTGCTAATACGGAGCTAGTAAAACTTGTACCTTCGTCTGAAAGAAAAACGCGTGGCGTACCGAAATTGCAAATGAGATGAACAGCGATCGCTATTGCTACTCTTCTCGCTGTAACGTCTAATAATGGTACTGAGATATAATATCTTGAGAAATTATCCTGAATTGTAAGGATGTATTTGTTGCCTTTTCGCGAAGTTGTCAATGGCCCGTAAATGTCCATTGCTACTTCATCAAATAGTTGGGCAGGTGTATCCGTGATGATATAAGCATAGCTTAATGTCGTAGCTACTTGAGTCTTTATCTAAAGATTCTTGTATCGCAAGGGCAAAAAGGTGTTTCTCCCCTTTTTGAACATGTGTGACTTTCCCGCAAAAGTCATTTATTGGTATAATATTCTCTACCCTTATGAATCGTCTCTCTATTAAAGCCCTTGTAATGGTTGTTTCCGTAATACCCACTTTCGTGATCGAAAATGCCATATTATCTTTTTTCGTGAATAAATTCTATTTTGATATTGTAATATTTTCTCTAATCACTGATCCGCTATTTCGCTTATCAGTTTTTGCCACTTTTGTTTTGTAATTTTGGCGCTCCATTCGTTTCCGAACTTTCCTGGGCCGAGTTGCTTGAAGGTTCATAGTTTGGTGCTGGTGGTGGTTTTTGTCTGGGGTGTTCATTAGGGTGGCCCAAAAATGCATTGGAAAAAATTTTGTTTGAATTTTTATCGGGACACCCACCAAATTTGTTCGAATCCACCCAAAAATAAATTCATTTTCTTTTGTTTTGAAAAAAAATTATATTTAGGGGTGGCGCAAGCCCCATTAAGTTCAACATGTATTTCCCATAAGAAAAAAAGACGTTTTAGTAAATCTTATTCAGAATCCTCAATATTATCTCAATCGAGTTGAAACTCAACATTTTTCTTCACAATTAGCCATAGAATACGAATAAAATATTACTTTTCAAAAACCAACACCATAAGTCTGTTTTATAGGGTCCCAAAGAAACCCCAT
This sequence comes from Andricus quercusramuli, assembly GCA_932178445.1. NCBI lineage: Eukaryota > Metazoa > Arthropoda > Insecta > Hymenoptera > Cynipidae > Andricus > Andricus quercusramuli. The sequence continues at coordinate 13,916 of CAKNXH010037230.1, read as the reverse complement.
AAGTGAAAAAATGGGTTTTGCGAGTTTTTGGCGCTAAGTATGATTTTCTTACGGTTTTTTAATGCGAATTGTTTTTAATACATAAAATATGACTTTGTACTAAAAATAAGATATTTTAATGAATTTTTCAAACAATTTATTATTGTTTTTAGCAATTTTCTCATAGAGTGGAGTTAGAAAGACGCGGTTATTTTCACAAATTTTCCATTTGTTGTCCAATTTTCAATTAGAGGGAAGTGATAGTTCATCAATGTTAACAATAGTGATTGTTTTAACAATTTACTATAATTATTAATAATATTATATTTGAATAATGCTACAAAAATGCGGATTTTTTTTAAATTTCTGGCTTTTTGTCCAATTTTCATCTGTAGTGAAGTAATAATAAATTCAAGTTAACAAAATAATTATTTAAACAATTTATTATAATTATTAATAATATTATATTTGAATAATGCTAGAAAGATGCGTTTTTTTTTAAATTTCTGGTTTTTTGTCCACTTTTCATTCGGAGTGAAGTAATAATAAATCCGAGTTAACAAAATAATTGTTCAAACAATTTATTATACTTATTAATAATATTATAATTGAATAATGCTAGAAAGATGCGGGTTTTTTTTTTTTTGAAATTCCTGGCTTTTTGTTTAATTTTCGTTTGGAGTAAAGTAATAATGAATTCAAGTTAACAATATAATTGTTTATACAATTTATTATCATTGTTGACAATATTCTCATCGCTTAATCGGTAGAATGTTGCGAGTGTGAATGTTATCGATTGCGCCTGATAGTTGTGGTTTTTGGCAATTTTTACCTTTCTGTCCTTTTTTCACTTAGTGAGGTAATGATTAATTAAAGTTAACAGAAAAGTTGTTTAAACAATTTAATATTTTTTATAACTATCTTTTGTCAGATAAGTGCTAGAAGGTGGCGTTTCTTCTAAAATCTTTCACTTTGCATCGCTTTTTTATTTATGAACAAGTAATAAGTCAACCACAACAAAAATGATTTTTCGGAAGGTATTGTTGTTTTAAGTGAATTATTTTTGCTCTTTTCCAAATGCTTAAAAAAATTAATTTAAATAAAAAAAGCTATTTCACACAAGAGGCAAAAACAAAGAATTTTAAATATCTGTTTTATTTCAGAAAAATATATATTCACGAAAAGGAAAGAGATTATTTAAAATGTAATTTCAAATAATGTTTATTTATTAATTGTTAGTAATTAATCAGGCGAAACAAAGTGAAAGATTTTAGAAAAAACCGCCACTTTCTAGTACTTATATAAGAAAAGATAGTTATAAACAATATTAAATTGTTTGAACATTTTTTTTTAACTTTATTTAATTATTACCTTTATAAGTGACAAAAGGAAAGAAAGGTAAGAATTTCTCAAAACCCGCAACCATCAGGCGCAATCGATATAGATGACCATAGTCATAAGCAATAATAATTTGTTTAAACAATTATTTTTGTTGAATCTGATTAATTATCAAGTCACGCCTAATAAAAAATAAACAAACAGTTGAAAATTTCAGAAAAAAGCCACAACATTTTACCAATTAAGCGAATAGAATATTATCAACAATGATGATAAATTGTTTAAACAATTATTTTGTTAACTTCAATTCATTATCACTTCACTCCGAATGAAAATTAGACAAAAAGTCAGAAATTAAAAAAAAACATCTTTCTAGCATTATTCAAATATAATATTATTAATAATTCTAATGAATTGTTCAAACAATTATTTTGTTAACTTAAATTCATTAACTTTTCACTCCAAATAAAAATTAAACAAAAATCCAGAAATTTCAACAAAAAAACCGCATCTTTCTAGCATTATTCAAATATAATATTATTAATAATTATAACAAATTGTTTAAAAAATTATTTTATAACTTGAATTCATTATTACTTCACTCCAAATGAAAATTAAACAAAAAGCCGGAAATTAAAAAAAAAAACCGCATCTTTCTAGCATTATTCAATTATAATATTATTAATAAGTATAATAAATTGTTGAACTAATTATTCTGTTAACTTGAATTCATCATTACTTCACTCCAAATGAAAATTGTACAAAAAGCCAGAAATTTCAACAAAAAAACCGCATCTTTCTAGCATTATTAAACCAATGGAAAATTCGTGAAAAAACCGCGTCTTTCTAACTCCATTATGTGAGAAAATTGCTAAAAACAATAAATTGTTTAAAACATCCATTATTATATCTAATTTTCAGTATAAAGTCATATTTTATGTATTAGTTTCGGTGTTTGAGGCGGTAGTCAAAAATAACGCGGATCAATAAAGTATAGTTTTAGTTTTATTCAGTACAAAATCACACCGTGATTACACGTCCGAACTCATTAGTAGTAAGTCAGAGAGTAAAAGCTCCGAGCCAGCGGCAACACTAGTGGTGGCACCTCATAAGAGAGCATAGAGGGGAGAAAGGAAGAAAGCAGGAGCACTATACTTCCAACACTCCCTCCCGACTGCTTTTCTCATATTCTCACCTCAACCTCAAAACAATTCATCACACCTGTAACTCGCCTTTTCGTACCGCAGTTGGTCACTCCTTTGGCTCCTATTTGGTGTCTGTAAAAGATAACATTTTTAGAATAAGATATTAGTATTCAGTATTTAAAATTAAACACACCAATTTCTTATGTAGAACAAATGAAAGGGGTTTAGTTAAAAGATTAGCCAATTGATCTTGTGATTTCACCCAACTAAGTTTGATTAAGTTTCTATTAATGCACTCCTTAACAAAGTGTTCTTTAACTTCTACTCTATGTCTTAATTTATTGCTTCCATTAGTTTCTGCGACTATAATCGCAGCTTTATTATCGCACCATAACTTCATTGGAAGCAATCTTTGAGAGTCCTTGA
>CAKNXH010037228.1:0-11332 GCA_932178445.1 Andricus quercusramuli | reverse complement strand
ATCTTCTACGGAAAAATCTGGGTTTCACAGTACCTTAGGGTCTCCGGAGTAAGTTCCTCGTACACACGACATTGAACCATTGCACCAGGTGTAAAAAACACATCTTTTCCGGGGAGGTCTGGGTTTTACTGTACCTTAGGGTCCCTGGAGTAAATTCCTCGACGACACGTGATCCAAACGATGGTTCAATCTCGTGTCCTCAAAGAACTTACTCAAGGGACACTGAACTACTGTAAAAAATTATATTTTTCGGAGAAGATCTGTTTTTTACACCTGGTGCAATGGTTCAATGTCGTGTCTACGAGGAACTTACTCCGGAGACCCTAAGGTACAGTAAAAGCCAGACTTCCCCGGAGAAGATGTGTTTTTCACACCTGGTGCATTGGTTCAATCTCGCGTCCTCGAGGAACTCACTCCAGGGACCCTAAAGTACTATAAAACCCAGGTTTCCCCAGAGAAGATGTGTTTTTACACCTGGTGCAATGGTTCAACATCGTGTCTACGAGGAACTTACTTCGGAGACCCTAAGGTACTGTAAAACCCAGACTTCCCCGTAGAAGATGTGTTTTTTACACCTGGTGCAATGGTTCAATCTCGTGTCCTCGAGGAACCCACAGTAGGTGCAAGGTTTTGACATGGGTAGCATAATTTTCTCGAACAAGATGTTGTTCGTATACCTGGTGCAAGGGTATGGTATGATGTCCGGAGTGTGATTTCTGCGAGCGCAGTTCATTACCGGAAGTCAAACTTAGTCAAAAATTAGTTTGTAGAAATGTTTGGAAAATTTCCGTATGGAATTTCCACATGGAATTCCCGTGCAACGGTTTCCGTACAACGGTTTCCGTAGAATTTTTTCACGTGGGTTACTAAGATGGGGTTAGAGAATCACAGTTTGAATTTAATCACGATCGGTGATATCCCACAACTGCATACGACTTTATTAGAAGTACTTGCCTTTGTTTGAATGTTTGGAGATGGGAGAGGAAAACTGCAGAAAACCACCCTCCGAGTTCAGCCAGTTTTTTCGACTGAATCTCATGCATATAAAAATGTTAATTCTTAATTACGTTTGAAGTAATGTTTCACTTTGTCAAACACATTATGGGAAAGACATAAAGTTAAATGGATGTTGCTATTTTTCTAGTTATTGCTGATGGAATTCGGCAGCGTGGTTGAAAATTTCATTTTCAAAATTCCCTGATTTTTCCTTGACCAATTTTTCATTTTTCCTGACAATTATTATTGAAATACCAGCATTTTAATCTTCTAATATTTTTTAACATAGGATCTTTCATATTTTATATCTTTATATTTTTATATTATTATATTTTATATGTTATATATTTTTTATTTATTTATTTAAAAACAACTTTTCTACCATAAAAGATGACGCTTCAACAAAATACTTGAACTCTCAACAAAATAATTGAATTTTAAACCTAAAAAGATAAAAGTTCATCCAAAAATTGAATTTTAAAACCAAAAAGACGAATTTTCAACAATAAAAGTTTTCTTAGTGACGTAAGAAAAAAAAGTTCATCTAAATTGTTGAATCTTCAAGCCAAAAGACAGAAACAGTTGACTTTTGACCGAGAGGATTGACTTTTTAACCAAAAGATTAAATTTTCGACAAAACAGTTGCATTTTTAGCCAAGAAAGATGCCATTTTTACTAAAATATACGATTTTCCAAAAGGAAAGAGACAAATATTTTTGAAAGAAGTTAAATTTTCACCCAAAAAAAATGTCAGTATACTTACAACACCGAAATATAATTTTTGATCGAAAAGTCCATTTTTTTACGGAAATAGTTGAATTTTCAACCCAAAAAGACGAATTTCCGACAAACAGTTTATTTCTTAACCAAAAAGGATGACTTTTTAACAAAATTGTTGAATTTTTAACCAAACAGTTGCATTTTTATCCAAGAAAGATGCAGTTTCCATTGAAATAGATGAATTTCTAAATTTAAAAGGAGAAATGAGAAAAAAAGTTGATTTTTTATTCAAAAAAGATTCTAGTTGACTTTTCAACAGCAAAATATGAATTTTAATCAAAAAGTATATTTTCTCGGAAAATGGTTAAATTTTTACCCCAAAAAGACGAATTTTCAAGGAAACAGTTGATTTTTTAATCAATAAGGAGGACTTTTCAACATAATTGTTGAATTCTTAACCAAACAGTTGCATTTTTATTAAAGGAGCATGCATTTTTTTACTAAAATAGATGATTTTTCAAATTAAAAAGACAATTTAAAAAAAAGTTGAAGTTTCAGCCAAAAAAGATTTCAGTTGACTTTTCAACAGAAAAATACGAATTTTGATCAACAAGTGAATTTTCTACGAAAATAGTTGAAATTTAACCCAAAAAGACGAATTTTCAACAAAACAGTTTATTTTTCAACCAAAAGGGATGACGGTTTAATAACATTTTCAATTTTCAACCAAACAGTTTCACTTTTATTCAAGAAAGGTGTAATTTTTACTAAAATAGATGAGCTTTAAACTTAAATAGGAGAAATTAGAAAAAAAGTTGAATTTTCATCCAAAAAGATTTCACTTGACTTTTCAACAGAAAAATACAAATTTTGATCAAAATGTAAATTTTCTACGAAAATAGTTGAATCTTAACCCAAAAAGACAAATATTTAACCAAACAGTTTCACTTGTGTTCAAGAAATAAGGTGTAATTTTTACCTAAATAGATGAACTTTAAACTTAAAAAGACACATTTTCAAAACAGTAGTTGGATTTTCGTTCAAAAAAGATCCCCGCCCTACTTAAAATGACAGATAGGATCCGATAGAGACAGATAGGATTCGACATTTCTTCGCATCTATCCGGATTTTTATACGGTATTTGTGCCTGGGTTTAAATCTGGTTCTATGCGGAACTTGGTTGGTGTATACAACTTTTTCTATCTGTTTTTTTATCTCGTTGTATGCGGAATACTTTCGGTGTCCAGTAAAGCCCTATACGGTTTTCATCGGATTCTATTCGCATAATTATACGGTTTTTGTGTCCGACTTTTAATACGGTTCTATACAGAACTTAGACGGTGCATACAATTTTTTCCATCTTACACGGAGAAAAATAGATATTAGAGCAGACTATCTAGATATTACTAGCTAATATCTTAGAGATTTAACTATGGGACAGAAATCTAGATACTGAAGTAGAGCATTTATAGATATTATAAAGAAGATTTTAACTGACAATATCCAAGATATTAAAGGGCAGAATCTAAGATATTCAAAAAATATTCGTTAATTGTGCAAAAATTACCTTGAAGCATGCCTATTCCTATAAAATACAAAAGGATTTTATATCGTAGTTATCTGGTTTGGCTATCCTAATAATCAAACATTCGCTATTTTGATTAATTATAATTAATCAAAAAGGGCTGATAACACGCTGTCCAAGGCTAATATAATTGATGCTTGTAGTGCCGAGTCCTCATATTCTCTCGACAAAATTATGATATTATATCCAACAACACTCAATCCATTTTCTACCAGAACTTTTAACCCAATATTTATCCGAGAAACCACAACACACACGATGAATGCTCAAGGTACGGACAAAGTGGGGTTAAAATCTTTTGTCGCCACGCCACACGTCAACGACATTGCTCCGATAAAATTTCGCTTTTTTAATATCTCAGATATTAACGGTTAATATCACACATTTTATATTTCCAATATACGCAGAGATTGCCCTTCAATATCTTGTATATTGAGTAGAAGATATTAGATATTATGCAGTAATATCTATATAATATGGGTAAATATCAAAGTTTTTAATATCTACATTTCAATATCCATTTTTCTCCGTGTAATTTTTATCCGATTATATGCAAAATATTTTCGCTGTCCAGTAAAACCCTATACGGTTTTCATCTGATTCTATCCGGATACTGATACGGTATTTTTGTCTTGTTTTAAATCTGGCTCTATGCGGAACTTGGTCGGTTTATACAATTTTTTCTATCTGGTTTTTTATTTGGCTGTATACGAAATATTTACGGTGTCCAGCCCTATTTTATTTGGCCTATCTGGTTCTTTATTCAGCTCTCTGCGGAATATTCACGCTGTACATATTGCCCTATGCGGCATTTTGTCGGGCTCTATCCGGATTCTTATACGGTATAATAAATTTGGATTTTCTGGATTTTTATCCGGCTCTATGCGGACTATTTTCGCGGCCCAAATTGCCCTATCCATTACAGAAGCTCGAAACAGATAAACAAATTTGCAAAAAAAACTGTTTTATATATAATAACTGCACTTAATTTATTTTTGAAATTTTTTAATTGTAAGTAGGGTCACTTAAAAACATAATCGCACGAAAAACGCTATGAAAAATTGCACCCGCTGGGGATTCGAACCCTATCCAAACAACCTAAACCTAAACCGCACGCTCTAGTTAATTACGCTAATGTATCGCTTGGATTTTGTCGACAAAATTTCAGCCAAGCTGTTTCGCTGAAAACCTAGGGCTAACGGATGAATATTTTTTTCTTTTACACGATTTATATGAATAGGTGGATTTAAAAATGCGTAATAATAATATTTGAATCTAATTAATTTAAATTTGAATAGTTAAATGTTTAACTTAAATATTCATTTAATTTGTGATTTTTGTTCAAATTGTAAAGCTCCAAAATTTAAAAGACTTGTTACTTTCAGATGCATTATAAGTGAAAAATATTTAAATTTAAATACAATTTTCCAGCATAAAAAAATAACCTAATGATTAAAGTTATACTAATCTTATTTAGTAAAAATTTGGAAGTAAAAACAAAAGCAGCTACTACAAATAACGTATTGGAACATTGCAGTTAAAAAATTGTTCCACATAAAAAATACTTGAAACTGAGATCAATATTCTAACTTGAAATTTGAACTTGAACATCAAATCGGAGGCTAGCTGAAATTGGAAGTCTTAAGAATGAAAAATTTAATTAATAAAGCTTTTATAAAATTTGGCTAAAAACTTATAATTATTTATAAATTTTTATCAAATATAAGAATGCACATTACATAATATAATAAATACTATTATAGTATAATAAATTAGTATAATAAATTACAAACCTAGGTAAGTGAAGTAAACGGTGTTTTTTTCGTTGAATAATTTATTTTATTTTATTTCTGGAACAATATTTGAAGTGTTGCAGTATACGGAATTATGTAAGCAAAAAAATCGAAATTTTTTCAGCAGAGCGAAATAACATTCTGTAAAATCGAAATCACAATTTAAAACATAATTTAAACAAATTTCCAGTCCCGAGAAATAAAATGTATAAGTTTACAATCTCAAAGTGACAGACACCTCAAATTGTAACAGGTTCGGTTGATGATTACGACAAAAAGTACATTTTTCAGTTCAAACAAAAAATAAAAATTTGCTCCCGAGATATTGAGTTGCTAAATTGGGAGAAAATGAGTTTTGACTAGAAAAAGTTAACCAATTCTGAGTAAATCATTGAAGAATTTGGTGGTTCCAATTTCGTGGGTTTTGAGAATCGTTTTTATATAGCGACTAAAAATCTATCTTTCAGTTTTTAAAAATAACAAAAACTTCCTCCCGAAATATGGGGAGGCTGAATAAGAATAAAACAGTTTTCATAGAAAAAAACTTATTCTGTTCCGGGAAAACAAAGATTTAATACGGCAGTATCGCACTGTAACTGTTGTAAAAGTTATAGAAGTGGCTTCTGGTAGAAAATGAAGATTTAACATTTTATGCTGGAATTTGCTCACGGTATTTTGCTGCGAACAACGTGGCAAATAACTTCATTTAAGAGTTTTTTCTTTGAAAAAAGTATATTATTATTTTACAGTATTTAAAAACTTTCAGGAAGAGGAATGTGGGCACAAAAAAGTTAAAAAAAAACATAAGAGGTCAGGCATGTAAAAAAAAAAGACAGCAGACATGTGTACAGTGAGTCAGGTGTCTGGTTACGAATTACCAATCTTTGTATTACTACAAGCAAAATGAGATTTCGAACAAATCCTTGGACAACATGTACTTGATTTTTTAATATTTTTTTATGCAAAAAGCTAATTTTTGCCAAAAATGTCGGTTATCTAGATTGCACGTGAAAGTTTAAAGTCTCCCGAATTAAACGACATTTTATTTTATTTATTGTTGTTCTAAAAAATGTCTTGCGAAAGCGCTGATGTAAAACGTTCCGAAAAACAGTTTTGTCCCTGAGCATGCTAAGGGTTGGCCTACTCGCGATGTCGGTTGGGATCCGTAGTGCTGTCGAGATCCTTCCGCCGCTTACCATATTTAATCTCCAGGCCGCCCTCGCAGCCACGGTCTCGATGGTGAGATGGAGCGGCTCCAGCCTTACAAGTGGCCCCAATGCGATCGTGGATGTCGACTTCGAGGCACGAGTGACAGAACCATAGAGTTGCTACCAGCTTTTTGCACTTGTTTTCCAGGTGCTAGTTCAATAACAGCTTTTTATCTAGTACGACTCCTAGATATTTGGCTCGTTCTTTGAGTTCCAGTTGTTGTCCATCCAATTTCAGTGTACTCAAGGTTCCCCACTTATACCGTCTGGTGAATACAACCGCGTCTGTCTTATTCGGATTGACTGATAGACAGTCTTCTTGCACCAAGAATCCACTATCCTTAGTGCTTGCTGCATTACTCCGAAGAGTGCATACAGATGCTGGCCGCGCAAGATAACCAGTATATCGTTCGCGTAGCCTATAACGTGGTAGCCCTGATTCGTGAGCAGATGAATCAGTTCATTTACTATCGAGCACCACAGCAGGGGCGATCAAACGCCTCCCCGCGGACATCTTAAGTACACGGTTCCACATAAAGTGGTATCACCCTTAGTCGTTGTTAGGTTCCTTTTGGCCAAAATGTGGCACGTCCATTCCACGACTGCAATAGGCATACAATGTGCAATCATGGCCGCCCTGATCACCTCTCTGGAGATGTAGTTGAAGGCTCCTTCGATATCCATGAAGGTTCCAATCGCGAGATCTTTCTGCTTCTCTTGTCCTTCGATTAGGTTTACTGTTCCACTTATGACCTCGAGTGAACACCTCTATAGGCGTGTTGCGTATATAGTATATGCCATCTGGACCAGGAGACTTGTAAGGACTGAAAGACTTCAGGACACACCTGACCATGGAGAGGGTAGCAATCTCGTTTGCCGGCCACCGATTCGGACACGGTTGGGCCACAGGCGGCTTTGGTTGCCTTGGAGGTGTCACCCCTTTTCTCCAGATCTTATGAAGCCCGGAAAATGTGCCTTGATCAGGTGAGTCAAGGTCTCCTAGTCCGAGGTCTCCTAGTGCTGATTATCGCCCAGAGAACAAGACTGAGCTACAGGAATCATTAATATATCTTTACAACAGATCGTGTATGCCCTTGCGCGTTAGTTATACCTCGAGAATTCAAATAAATAGGCCAGTTTTTAACTGCATTCACGCTGGCGAATTCTGGCGAATTGGAGTTTCACTTAAAATCTAGCGAATTGAAATGAATTAGCCGACACTGAAATTAATTCGTGTTCACACTTTCAAATGAATAAGGTCCCTTAAAATATTTTCGCTGAATTCAGACGAATAGGATATTTTAAGGCTATACTACTCTTCACGAATATACACACATAAAAAGCAAAATAGTTGCCATCACGATTACTGGGACTATGTCACGATTACTGGGATGTTTATCTTAACTGCGTAATTTAAAAAATGTAAAAATTAGTTTAATTAAAAAAAACGTAAAGTCTAAAAATACCTTTAAAAAGAAATAAAAAACTTCGGGGAAAGTTTATTATTTTGAAATTCAGTTACCTGTAACCTGTAGTTGTTACATTTACTGAAGTACTGTGTTGTCCAAATACGTACTTTGAAGATCAGTAGATTTAACTTGGTTTTCAGTAAAACATGAGGTTCTTTTTTCTGCGTGTGATTCAGAGGAGGCACTAGTTGATATATGTGAAAGAAGTTCTTCAAGATAGTTTGCGCATGTTGAGAGAATGAAAGATGAACGACTAACGAAACAAGTGTATCAAGGTAAAGTTAATGGCAGTGTGCCTAGAGGTAGATCGTGGAAAGAATAGTTAGAATGTATGAACAAAACACTTATTCGAAAAGACATAAGAAGCGGTAGAAACACAAGAGCTTGCATGAAAAAATGCATGGGCGTGAAGGGTACTAGAGAGGTATGCCAGGACAGAAGATTGTGGCGAAAAATAGTATGTAGATAAAAAACGTGTCGGTAGAGTGAATGACGCCTGCAACAAAAGACCTTGGATACTAATGGGCCCGAGTGGGGTGCTGCACATTATGATTTTGTAAGACTCTTGACTTGGGATGATCGCTAAAGAGATTGATCAGCAACCTGGGTCGGAGCAGTGTTGCGGAACGAACGTGTTATTTGAATAAATTCAACGGGAGTTCTAGATTAATCTGAAAATCTACACCCCTCCCCACATTACTCCCTCCCTCACCGAGTAAGTCACGCTTATCTCGAAAGGCAAATGGTCGAATGGTATAATAATAACTGTGGATAGGCAGAGGTCCACAGGAATTTCATCGGAAACACCCGTTAAAAATGAAGTATGATTATCACACACAGACTCGTAGCTAAGATAATCTTCAATATAAATTGCGATCCCACCGCCTCTCGTCACCTTGTGGCTTCTACGATCAACCCGTACTAAACCCAATTAAACTATCCCTTAATTATTATCGCAGTGTCGAGAAAATCAAAACGAAACCAAGTTTCTGAGCTCACAAGAATATCGATGTTATACAAATGGATGATGTTTGTGCTTACACTTATTTTAGCAGGGAGTGATCTCGCATTTATGTGTGCCAAGTGCGAAGGCTTGCCTCGCTCCCTTCTACAATGAGAAAGACTGGGAAATGGCCGTAGCTAAGGGGGGGCATTGTGGGGCAATGCCCTACCTTAAAATACCAATGCCCTACCTTAAAATATACAATTGCCCAGATCAGATCAAGTACAATTTTTACTTCCGCCCTACCTTTAACCACCAATGCCCTACCTTTAACCACCCATGCCCTACCTTAAGTTCAATTCTAGCTACGGCCCTGGACTGGGATCATCGAAGAAAACATTAAACTGAATATTCGGAAAAGGGTTATTGCTAATAGAGAAAAAAGTTGATTCCAACGGAGAAACCATGTCATTAAACATAGAAATGCAAGAGACATCGGGTGAAGGAGGGACGGGGTTTGATTGAGAAAGATTTGCTGACATACCCGTTGAGTCTTGAAGGCAGATTCCTGAAGAAGAGTTCATGGACGAGACACAAGCCGAGCTTGAGCAAGCTTTACCATGAAGGTTATCCGAACTCAATTTAGCCTAACCACCTTCAGTAGCTTACAAAGGTCTCGAGGGTGTTTACAGTTGATGTGTACAGGCCCATCAGTCGGGTTAGAATCGACATAGTTGACCATCAGAGAATTTTTGTTCTTAACTTTAGCTGCGATCAAGTCATCTTGAAGTTTAGCGACGTTGAAACTGACGATAATTGGGTTAGAAATGATTTTGTTTCCATCTGAAGCTCTAAAAGCGTCCTCAATTTTGGCCTTATTGACCTTCGATTTGACAAATCTGCAGATCGGGTCGACGAGGTCTGGGACCTTCTCCTGAGGAGACACCGAAATACCCGTGATAATTACCTGCCTGTCGCGGTTCGCCTCTTCCAGGCTTCTTATACGCTTTTGTTATGTGCACTTAAGGCTCATGAATTTCTTTTTGCACTCTTGATAGTTCTTGAAGTGCTGCATATTCGAGGATTGCCGGTCGGCGACTTGAAACTTCACAGTTTCGAAAATTTCAAGTAGGGACGTATTTTGCTAGGATATTTTCTTGAGTTCAGCCGATAGAGAATTGTAGCTCACTGACAGGTTTGAGACCGTTGAATTAGATTTTACTATTGTATTGTTCTGAGCCTGGACGTTTAAGCTCATTTGAGAGATATTACCTTCGACTTTTTTTAGCCTCTCGCAACTGGTGTTTAATTTTGAGAGGATTTTCAAAATGACGGGATCGGGAATACTTTGTTTAGCTAGTACCATTCTAGCAGATTTCCAATTAGGGCCACCCAACGGAGGAGAATCGTTGTGGGGCCCAATGTTGCCCCAGAAGCAACCCCTCCAGAAGCATCATCATCCGCAAAGCAGTTTCTACATATAAACGACCTATTACAAAATTAAGTTTTCGACTATGGCTGTGTGTCTCTTCGCTCGGGCCATAAGTTGCCGCTGTTTGTGTTCAATCACTTCTAGACTAAATTTTGATAAAATTCTTACTAATGAGATCATGAGTGCGGCAAAGGACCCTTCCAGAGCTTGGTTTGACATGAGAACGATGACATTGTCCTCACCAGGCTTCAGTTTTACGTGGGTCTTTGAGCTAAGGTTATGTCTGACAATTCTGAGTGATCCTCTGACTGAGTACCAAGAACCCAATACGATTTCTTATAACGTTTTTCAAGAGCTTGAGAGTATAAGTCAACATTTTTACTTTCTTAAAAAGAGTTGAGTTTAGTCTCTTGCTAAGAGTTGAGTATCTTGCCATTTCCTCTAAGTTTTAATAAGCTGAAACTCATTCAAAACCACAAGGTATGAGAAAATCACGTCCTCGAAGCTCATTTAAACCCCCTAGCTTACAAGCTATCTTGTGGGGTTCATTTACTGTTGGGCGTTTCATTCTCTATTGCCAATTGACTATATTGACTATTGAGTTCTTCCTCAATCGATTTTCTCCATCTTAAAGAGACAAGGTGGAAAGGGTCTAGCCGGATAAGATAGTCAAATCTGCCTTGTGGGGAACCTCTATAACTAAATACAACCTGATATTCGGCATGTATAGAAACCCCTTTTCCTAGATTTTCAGACCCCTAGATCCCCATGGGGCAACATGGGACACCATTGAGTGCTGGCGAGTTTTTTTGCAATATCTCGGTCAATTTTTGAGCCAGGAAAAATGACAAAGAAAACAATTGTAGGGTTTTTCAAGCCCTATAAACCTATGAAAGCGAAAACATTTTTGGCGCGAAATTCAAATTTTTACAGCCGTTTGAAAACTTCAAAAAATTTTATATCGGAAACAAAGACCGACTCCTCGCTAAAAAAAATTATGTTATGTATTTTTGGATCAAAAATTCCTGTGATTTTTTTCAGATTTTTAAAAGTAGTGGAACGACCTCAAAAAAAATAAAAACCACTAAAAACCGCGTTTTTTGCAGCCCTTCGGAAATTCAGCAAATAAAAACGATGAGCCCGGCTCACATGCAGTGCAGACATTCCAGATTTTTACTTCTTCCAA
>CAKNXH010037217.1:0-10251 GCA_932178445.1 Andricus quercusramuli | reverse complement strand
TGTTAATGATAGGGGTTGTTTTTTCGAAATTGGTTTGTTGGTATTTCGAAAGCCCGAAAATAGCCCGAAATTTTGGAGTAGTTTGTTTTTTCCAAAAATTATTTTTCAAAATTGAGGGTCGTTGTCAATGATAGGGGTTGTTTTTTCGTAATTGTTTTTTTGGTATTTCAAGAGCCCGAAAATAGCGCGAAATTCTTTAGTAGTTTGTTTTGTCCAAAAATTATTGTTCAAAATTGAGGGTCGTTGTCAATGATAGGGGTTTTTTTTTCGAAATTTGTTTTTTGATATTTCAAGAGCCCGAAAATAGCCCGAAATTCTGTAATCATCAGATTTTGAAATTTTGATACAAGAGCCCAATAATCGGCATTACCGCCCAAAATTAGCCATAATTAGCCCGAAATTCTGGCATAAAAGAAATATTGATATTCCGTTGTGGATGTGCTAGCTGATCGCACCTTAATTATATGGTGCTCATTTCACGAGCACTCTGCTTCCCGTTAGCAAATGTATTTGCTTTCTCATAGAGGAGCCCGTGTAGAAATTTCCCTGGTTGGCCCTACTTCAAGAAGGTTTCTGGCTGGATCCCGATTGGGCCAACCCTGCTTGGTTTGCATGGTCGGGAACCGGCCGGGCTACATGTCTCACAAAGCACCAGCCGGGAACCGACTGGTTACTGGCCGGGCCAACACGGGGTACTTTTTTGTCAAAACACCTCTTATATTGGGTTGTTTTTTTATTTCGAAATAGTGACAGTAGGCGTATTGAGCTCGTATATCGATTCATTATTATTATTTTCTATTGTTATAACATGCACCTAATTTCATTCCGGGGTAAGCGCGACTCACTCGGTTCTAGCTTCGTCATATTGTGGAGGATCAAGGAGTTCATATGAGAAAAGTGACAGAGAGAAGTGTACGAGGAAGTATAAGTGGTTGGGAGGGGGTGTAGATTTTTAGATTAATCTAGAATTCCCATGTTGTTTATTTGAATAACATGTTCGTTTAGTATCACTTCTCCGACCCAAGTCGCTGATCAATCTCTCTAGCAATCAGCCCAGACAAACAGCTTTACAAAGTCATAATGTGTCATGGATCACATAAAAATACGCAAGTTTGATAATGATCGTTTATTAAGATCCATACTCTTTAATATAATGGAAGCTACCAAGTAAAGCTCTCCACGCGGGTCCATTAGTATTCAACATCTTTCGTTTCCTCCACTGACACACTGCATCACATATTTCATACAAACTATTTGTCACCACACTTTCCTGCCCTGGTATAAAGCGTGATATTTTCGACAATTCCCATAATGGGTTTCAATTTGCAATTTTGTTTTCAATTTACCTAAAAAGTTCAAACACGAAATGACTTG
This sequence comes from Andricus quercusramuli, assembly GCA_932178445.1. NCBI lineage: Eukaryota > Metazoa > Arthropoda > Insecta > Hymenoptera > Cynipidae > Andricus > Andricus quercusramuli. The sequence goes on along the minus strand of CAKNXH010037217.1, from coordinate 8,877 downwards.
CAAAATTGTAAAAAAAGAGGTAGTTTAGAACGCAAATTTCCAACTCAGATTTCTTTTTATATTCAAGAAATAATTCAAACTATAATATATTATTATTTGAATTTGGCACAAAAATAAGCGCGCCCTCTGCACTGCATCGTCTGCTAGAAAGGTAAAGTAAATGCCATAACCTATAATGATACTAATGATTCCAATCGCTTCAGTATTTGCTTGTTGATTGAATCGAAAGGCTAAAAACAAACAAAGAAGACTTTTATAGTAAAATGGATCAGGAACAACATATTCGAGAGCAAAATCGTGTGCGTGCTAAAAAGCGCAGAATAAAAAAAATTGAAGAAGATACGTTTATTATTGATTCTGAATTGAGCGACGAAGTTGATGAGATACCAAATATACCTATGGGTAAGTTTTAATAACTATATTTAAACCCATGTTCATTCGTTTTTTAATCAATTACTTCTGAAATTGAATTTGAGAAATAGTAATAAGCAATATAACACATATGCTTTAGTTGATTAATTCATATATATTTTCAGCGGGGCATGATGAGGTTAACGAGTGTGTTAATATTACAGATGGAGAAGATATTGCTGACGTCCAGGTCAATCATCACGGAGTTGGTTAGTGCTAAGTTTATAGGAAAGTCACAATAGAAATTAATACGAGTATTACATATAGTTTCAATAATCTTCACAGACGCGCTCCAAAATTTTGAACGAGCTTCAGTAGCGGGGCCCGGTTATGAAGATGAGCACTTTTTATTTGAAGAAATCAGAGACGATGATTCTAGCGTTTATGAGGAAACGAATGATTCTTCTCCAGATGATGATAATGATGATGAAGAAAATCCAAACGACCATCACGATATGCATTCAGAAATCTTGAAAAAGCGAAAGTGGGCTATCGAGTGTAAAATTAACCAAAGTTCTTTAGATAAATTATTACAAATTCTTGGAGCTCGACTCCTGCCTACGTTGCCAAAATCATCGAGAACTTTTCTCCGAACGAATGATGCCGATTACAAAATAGAAGATATGTAGGATAGCGAAGGCGGAACCAGACAATTTGTATATTTTGGTATTAAAAACTCACTTGAAGATTGTGTTAACAAAAACTTGCATAAAGGTAAGAGAATCAAATTGAAAATTCTTGTCGACGGAATGCCTCTGACAATATCTGGAACGAATCATTGTTGGGTCCTTTCACGAAAAGTACACTTCGATCCCGATATCAAGAAACCCTTCGAAATAGCTATATTTTACGGTGAAAATAAACCAAAATCTTCAGAAGTATTCCTTGATAGTTTTATCAAAGAGATGAATTTATTGGCGAATGACGGTATTTTCATGTCCGGTACACGTTTAGATGTCCATCTTTTAGAAGCCAGCTCGGGCTTTCTTAAAATAAACTGTAGGCCATATAGCCAAATTTGCTTGTGAAAGATGTACCGTTGAAGGTGTAAAAGTTGATGGCTCAACAGTTTATTCTTCTGTGAATGCGGAAGAAAGAAATGAGTGTCAAGTAATAATGAAAAAAACTAATTGAATATTGGATGTCATGTTTAGTTTGGGAGAAAGAAAAACCCTTATTCACGTATACATGTGATTTGGCAAAACTGGAAATGTGGGAACTGAAAGACAAACCTTGAAAGAAAATTATTACTCGATCTGTAACATCGATTACCAATAAAATAGTGAAATTGTCAATGTTAAAAGAGAGTGGCCGACACAAATGTTATGCAATTGGAATGCTTTACTGATTCTAAACTTCATAAAAGGAATGTATTTTTAATAATATAACTATAATAAATTATAGGAATTATTCTTGATGATACTAATGATCATTTTTCTGTCATGCCTAAATCAAAAAGCTTTAATATAAACGAAGTTTCATTTATTGTGGTTTTTTGTAAGCCATGTAAATTTGTGCAATTGAATCTTATTTATAATAATATATTGCGTGCCAAGGATCAAAAGTGGCTATTGTCCTATATGCGCACTGGACGCAACTTATTTAATAACATTTCCGAAACAATTATTCGAAATATGCAATAAAAATTTTTCTTTAATTTCAATTGTACCTATTTCCAAAACGGCTTGATACTTTATTTCCATTCAAACTATTTCGATAAAGAAAATGCTTAAATTGTTACGGATTTCAAATTTGACAATTATAAAAATATAAATTTATACTATAACTAGGACAAAAATAGTTATTCACATTATTTGTTGATAAAATTATATTCTAAAAACAGCATGGAGGTTTTAGGGCAACGTATGGCGGCCATAAGCTTCATTCTTCCTTTATACATATATTAAAAATATACTTTTACGACTTAGTATGAATTGCGGTTTGCCAGTATATTTTCTCCAAAATGGCTTATAAGTGTTTAGACTCACCAGAAATATTTGTTCTACGCTCAGGGAGTCTCTTTGAAGCTGTACTCGGCCTTTATAAATTATTCTTTACAATAAAATATATATAAAACTTTTTGTAATTTCACGACGAAAGTTTTTTTAACATAACCTGTATGCCAAAGTATAATATCTCGGAAATTTCAAATAAACGAATCACGTGACTCAAATTGAAAGGTTACCACATGATCTTCGAGAAATTAATTGAATATTTGCTTCAATGCAAATTTTAACCAAGCATAACCTTCATTCATCAATACGTTTTTAATATTTCATGATTATATGTTTTTTTATATTCCAGATACAGATATTTAAAACAAATTTTATTATGAATAAAATTAAATCATATCCTGGTTGTGAATTCCCGCTTTATCACGTGGCACTCAAATTTCATTTCGGCCGGCCGGCATGCACTATAGAATATAGCTTCTCGCGAGTGACCGCATATGTGTTCATTGTCTTTAAAATCATAAAACTGTGGTGAATTACACCTTTTCTTTGGCCACTGGCTACGGTGGCGAACATTAAGGTTCCAAGAAACGGTAAGAACGAATTATTTTTATTGAATGAACTTTCCTAGCACGTAGAACTGATAATTCTCATGGGAAGTTATTTGTAGGTTATGTTGCTTTTTTGCATTTTTAAGAAAGATGGAAAGATTGAATACATCTATTATAGCTTTGAAATTTTGATTTCCTTACATATATCTCCCCTTCTATTTCTCCAAAAATGTATAACATACACTTTTTTCCAGATCAAAATGGGTACTAGAGAAGAAGATTACGTATGCTTACCAAATAGTGGAGTTTGTGCGTCGAGGTAGAAAAACGGACAACAAAAGCACTGACTGTGTACCCAGCCATTGGATATCATTTAACAAAAATAAGGGCAAGCTAGAATGCCAATATATTGCACCACCTTATGTGGAAGAAGATTATTTATTGCTCTATAATTTGATAAAATCTAGAGCCGAAGCTCCTAAAGACTGGCCTTACCACACTGTTAACATAAAGGGTGGAGCAAGTACGTATATATTTGAAAACATATTATACACATTTCTTCAGTAAATAAACTTATAATTTAACCAAAAAAATCAATTATTTCTTCCAGGTTCAGTAATTTTCGCTATTTTTCCAGCAGTAACTGTCCAATAGGGTGGGTCGAAAATAAATACTTTTGGAATTCGAAATCGCTACAACGCGGAGAAGTAGCGCATAGGGGTCCTAAAAAAGTATAATTAACTTGGAATCGATCGAGATGCAGCTTGGTTACCCGCGCTCGCAAAAAAGGTTTCAAAAATTTCCTGTTTGCAGAGTTTTTAAATTTTATAGAGTTTCAATTTTTTTTTACATACCTGGAGGTCAAAAAAGTCTTCTCAATTTTTTTTTGGATTTTAATCTATAATTTTCTGGGAGATAATTCCTATTTAAGTTACCATGATTTTCTGAAATTATTTTTTTCACGTTTGCAAATAGGAGGAAAATTATTTGAGGTACATGAAAACTTTTTAGTGACAAAAATGCATTAGAAAAAAAATCCCCAAGACCCAGGAGTCAAAGTTGGCAATACAGCGAATTTTGAAATTTTGGATTTTGGTATTTTATGAAATTATCTTTCTAACTTATAGTTTAAACATTATTCTGAGCATGTGTGGATTTTTCAAACATAGAAATACACTAGAGAAAGAATCTACAAGACCCAGGAGTCAAAATTGGCAATACAGCGAATTTTTAAATTTTTGATTTTGGTATTTTATGAACTTATCTTTCTAACGTATATTTCAAACATTATTCTGAGCATGTGTGGATTTTTCAAACCTGGAAATACACTACAGAAAAAATCTACAAGACCCTGGGATTGAAATTGGCAATACAGCGAATTTTGAAAATTTTGATTTTGGTATTTTATGAACTTATCTTTCTAACTTATAGTTTGAACATTATTCTGAGCATGTGTGGATTTTTCAAACATAGAAATTCACTAGAAAAAAAATCTACAAGACCCAGGAGTCAAAATTGGCAATACAGCGAATTTTGAAAATTTTGATTTTGGTATTTTATGAACTTATCTTTCTAACTTATAGTTAGATTCCTGGGTCTTGTCGATTCTTTTTCTAGTGTATTTCTCGGCTTAAAAATTCCACACAAGCTCGGAAAATGTTAAAATTATAAATAAAAGAAATTAGTTCTGTTAGATACCAAATTCCGAAATAAGAAAATTTGCTGTGATTCTAAATAAGATTTATGAGTCTTGTAGATTTTTTCTCTAGTGCATTTCTATGTTTGAAAAATCCACACATTCTCAGAATAATGTTAAAACTATAAGTTAGAAAGATAAGTTCATAGAATACCAAAATAAAAATTTTTAAAATTCGCTGTATTGCCAATTTTGATTCCTGGGTCTTGTATATTTTTTCTCTAGTGTATTTCTATGTTTGAAAAATCCACACATGCTCAGAATAATGTTTAAACTATAAGTTAGAAAGATAAGTTCATAAAATATCAAAATCAAAATTTTCAAAATTCGCTGTATTGCCAATTTTGACTCCTGGGTCTTGTAGATTTTTTTTCTAGTGTATTTATATGCTTGAAAAATCCACACATGCTCAGAATAATGTTTACACTATAAGTTAGGAAGATAAGTTCATAAAATACGAAAATAAAAAATTTGAAAATTCGCTGTATTGCCAATTTTGACTCCTGGGTCTTGTAGATTTTTTTTCTAGTGTATTTCTATGTTTGAAAAATCCACACATGCTCAGAATAATGTTTACACTATAAGTTAGAAAGATAATTTCATAAAATACGAAAATCCAAATTTTCAAAATTCGCTGTATTGCCAATTTTGACTCCTGGGTCTTGGGGATTTTTCTTTCTAATGCATTTTTGTCACTAAAAAGTTTGCATGTACCTCAAATAATTTTCCTCCTATTTGTAAACGTGAAAAAAATAATGTCAGAAAATCATGGTAAATTAAATAGGAATTATCTCCCAGAAAATGATAGATTAAAATCCAAAAAAAAATGAGAAGACTTTTTTGACCTCCAGGTATGTAAAAAAAATTGAAACTCTATCAAATTTAAAAACTCTGCAAACAGGAAATTTTTGAAACCTTTTTTGCGAGCGCGGGTAACCAAGCTGCATGTCGATCGATTCCAAATTAATTATAATTTTTTAGGACCCCAATGCGCTACTTTTCCGCGATGTAGCGATTCCGAATTCCAAAAGTATTTATTTTCGACCCACCCTACTGTCCAAGTCGTAAAGCTTGTTTCAATAAAAATTGGTTTTTAATTTTTATCCCTGAGGGATCGTCCATAAATTGTGTTACCAAATATGAGGGGGACGGGGTCGCGTCAAAAATTACTACCATTTGGTTGAAGATGCATCTTTGTTAGTTGGAAATTCACGTATTCTGTCGAAAAATAGTGTTTTTAGTAGAAAATCAATCTTTCCAGCTAACAATTCACCTTTTTCGTTGAAAATTAATCTCTTTGGTTTAAACTTCAGCTATTTTGTGGAATATTCGTATTTTTTGATTAAAAGTTAAAAGTTGAACTACTTTGTGTTAATCAATTTTTTTCTTGTAGATTCATCGTTTTAGTTAGAAATTCATATTTAGAGTCGAAGATATAATGAGATTTAAAAAAATAAAAATATAACTCCCATTTTTTGCTAAGTGTTGAGGAGTCAACTATTTTGTTGAAAATTACTCTTTGGGTGAATTTAACGGTGTTTGATTTCAATTCGAGATCGTTTTTCCTTGAAATATCAAGTATTACAGACTTCGTTGAGAATTCCTTATTTTGGGTTGGAAAATTGAATTGATTTATAAAAAAGTCGTATTTTTTGCATGAACATTCGAAAATTCGGTAGAAAATTAAAGAATGTAGCTAAAAATCAAACTTTTTGTTAAAAATTCTTACTTTCGGGTTAAACAATCAATTTTTTTGGGCGAAAAACGTCTTTTTTGTTTAAACATTCATTTTCTTGGTGAAAATTCAACTATTTTGGTAGAAAATTCAACTATATGGTTAACAATTTAAATGCTTATTTCAAAGATTACCCATTTCGTAAAAAATGATTTTTTTTTAAATTCATAACTTCGGTTCATAAGTGCAAGTGTTTCGTAGAAAATTAATCTATTTTGCTTAAAGTTTGTCTTTTTTGGTAGAAAATTAATCTTTTCGGCTGTGGATTCAACTTTTTGTTAAAATCTTGTCTTTTTTGGTTCAATTCAACTGAAAGAAACATCATTTATTTCTTGAAAATTAATGTTCCAAGCAGAAAATGCAATTATTCTATTTTTGGTTAAGAAGTTATCTTTTTTAGTTAAAAACTTATCTTTTATAGTTAAAAATTCAACTAAATTGTTAAAAATTGAACTGTTAATTCAAAAAGTTAAGTACTTGGTGAAAATTATTATTATTACATTTTTTTTCTCGAAAATCCACAGTTTTGGGTGAAAAATTCAACTTTTTGGGTGTACAATTTCTATATATTGTCGACAATTCGTCTTTATGAAGCTATCTTACACAAGAAACAAAAACAAAGAGTGGAATAATTAGGACTAGGTGGGAAAACTGGGAGTGCAAATGACTTGTGAAAGTTTTGTTTAAAATTACAACAAGAAGTTCACTGAAAACGTAAAAGAAAAATGTGGAATTTAACATATTTTGATATCAGCGACCCCTCCAGCGAAATATATTCACGAAAAAGAAAGAGATTGTTTCGAATACGTTTCTCGCTAATGTTTATCTATTTCTTGTTCATAGCTAAAAAGGCAAAGCGAATTAAAAAATTCCAGTAAAAACCACAACTTTCTAGCACTAATCTAAGAGAAGATAGTTATAAATAATAATAAATTGTTCAAATAACTATTTTCATTAACTTTCATTCATTATTACCTCATTATTAATGAAAATATAATTGACAATAATAATAAATTGTTCAAACAATTACTCCTATTAACTTTCATTGGTTATCACTTCACTCTAATTGAAAAATTGATGAAATTAAAAAAATTCAGAAAAAAACCGCAACTATCTAGTATTAATATAGAAGAAGATGGCTATGGACAATATTGATGAAAACGAATCAAGAGTTCGCGCTATGGGCCAGGCGACCGAAATTTTGGCCAAAAACAAAGTATGGAGTTTGAAGACAGGCTACCCGATTCTCACATATATATGCATTGTTAATATCAATTTTCAAATTCTTTCTTAATATAAAATTGTTTGAATACATTTTTGGTTTGATATGTCATGAAAGGTTACGAATTGACTGCAATATCTCTAAAACATTATACAGAAGTATATAGTATGCATAATGTCATAATATCCGAAACTTCACACCCAAATGAGAAAAAAGAGGTACCATTTTATTCACTATGATGTATACTTTGAGCATGATGTACCCCATTTTGCCCGTTTACACTTGCAAAAGAAAAAATTTGCTTCAAGCAGCCGAGCGCGCGAGCTTCTTTCCTGAACGCACGCAAACGTTCAATTCACTCTTCCACCCAATCTTGAGAAAATCTGAACAATTTTAATATTTTTACAGATAAATAATCACCTTAATTAATGTAAGGTATCTATTTATTGTTATTCTATTTTTTCATTTTATTTTATTCATTTATTGTAAAGTACTTAATATTAATAATAATACACGGAGAAAAATGAAAATTTCGATTGTGAGAAGATTGCTAAACAACATCAAAAAGTACTATGCAAGTAGGAACGAATGCTTGAATATAGATTACGTTCCTATATATTTTAGTAACTATAAGGAATGAAAATGGGTCCTATAAATGTTAATAAATGTTTGATATGCTAATGGGATTAAATGCAATCAGAAGTGATCATTTTATTCCTTTAATTAAAGAAAAAATTACTACGGCAATCTTGTTATTGTATCCACTAATAAAATTTAATCTCAATTAAAATATTTGTGCTCTTTTTATGAAAAAACAGTTATTATTTTTTAAATGGAAATGAACTGACCTTTCTTAGAATTGGGTGTAAAGATAGAAATACATTATAAGGAATGAAAGTTGGAATTAAAATTACAAGATTTGAGCTTATTATCGTGTGCAGCTCTGGTGGCAATGGTCAACAAACGCGCCATAGTATGAATTACGGAATAAACTTTAGAGTCGGTAGTGTCTCAAGCTGCGCACGTTCCCGAACGTCTAGTAGTCAGACCCAAACGCTATCAGAACCCAAAAGTTAGCCGTTGTTACAAGCTCCCGCGAATCATGGAATTTAAAGTCGATCGCCACGCCGCCGCACGCTTTGTTACAAGTTCGTTCCCGCGAATTCGCTGTGAGCTTCCGAGTTCAATGTGCTCGGTGCAGTTTGCGGCGTTATAATTATACTTGATAACTGCGTACGTGAGCTAAAAATCTTTGTTACTGAAAATGGGTGAATTGAATTCAGATCAAAACATGGCACACAGAATCCTGA
>CAKNXH010037216.1:4365-16028 GCA_932178445.1 Andricus quercusramuli | reverse complement strand
TCAATATTCCAGTGCAAATACATGTTCAATGATTTTCATATTGAGAACAGAGAATCAGATCATAATAGAATACACTGTAAGAAAAATTTGTGGTAAACTTCCCATACATATATTGGAAGTAATTAACCCATACAAGGATGGAAATTTTCCCATACTTCAGTACCATACTTCCCATACTTGTATGGAAGTTTTACCATAAAGTATGGAAACTCTTTCAACAACCGCCGGAAAATTTCTATACTGGTATGGGATATTCAAAAGTATAGAAAAAATTCCATATTTTTGTATGGGAAATCTACGATTATTTCTTACAGTGTAGTAATAGTAAATTCTACGTTACACGGATTCACTGAATACATTCTTTGAGAATATAATTTCAGCAAGAATTTGATTATTCAAGAAATTTGAACAAATAAGTAGTGATTTGAAAATTGAGCGAAGGAAATAAGTCAAAAAGTGAGGTCGCGCACGTAATAGTCTAGTTTTCTATGAAAATTTGTACGCGCCGACATTGTATATGTTTTTTTCCAAAGTTGCATGCAACTGTTTAGAGTTGCACAATTATTTATTCTGCATCGTGAGAGGGTATCTATGCGGAGCCGTGTACAAATCAAAATTATTGAAGTAAAAATTAAGTTCATGGTATGTGAGAAAAATTTGTGATAAACTTCCCATACATGTATTGGAAGTAATTAACCCATACAAGGATGGAAATTTTCCCATACCTCAGTACCATACTTCCCATACTTGTATGGATGTTTTACCATAAAGTATAGAAAAAATTCCATATTTTTGTATGGGAACTCCACGATTATTTCTTACAGTGTATTTTATTGAACTTCATTTCCAAATAAAAGAATAACATATAAATAAATTTGTCGCGCGCGTATGAGGCTCTACTATAGTTTATTTATAACCAAAGTCCGAAGGCAGACAAGCAGAGTCGCATGTGGAGTGAGCAGTTGAACAGTCAGCAGGGAACATTTCCCAAGCGCTGCTTTCTTCTGACATAACTGAATGAAGGCGCGGGCATCGTTATGCAATTCGAAAGTGGTGCCCGCCTTACTGTATCGTATCGTATCGTAAAGATAGAGCGCGGTTAGGCTCCTCCGATCCCTGCGAAGCAGTCAAAGGCCTTTGCCTTAAGGCGACTTCCCAAAACTGTCACTGAAAATGGGCCCTTATTGGGGCCCATTTTAGGAACGATTTTCAAATTTACACTTGCCCTTCCATCCCAAGAGCCTAATATCACTGTTAGAAATTTCTATAGCGATTTTACTATAAATGTAATGGAAGCAATATGCACATACGTGTAGTAAATTTGATATGCCATCATCTTGTAAAATTAATATACATGTATAGTAAAACAGAGTGCATGAAAGTTGAAAGTTCTTTGATGCACTCAAATCTTGTCATATATTTAAAACTAAAGTAGTAACCTACAATTCATCGACCGAATTCATATTTACGATCAAAGTGCAACGTATAGGTGAGAGTTTCTTCAAAATTCACCGTAAATATCAGAATTTTAACAAAAAACCGCTGCTCTTAGGTTAGGTGTCTTAATTATTCGCTTAATTGAACTTTTCCACTTAAAACCCAGTATAATTTATGTATAACTAGAAAAAAGTATCATGCTTTATCATTTGGAATTGACGATTACTGCCAAAATTAATTTTAATTTGTGTAAAGTGAATACATGTATATGAAATTTACTATTATTATTATTATTATTACTATTATTATACCATGAAGCCATTTCCCTTTCGGGGTAGGCGTGAATTGCTCGGTTGGAAGGTAGTGGGATAGATATATAGGTGTAAAGTAGGTCGTTATATGGTATAAGGTAGATAGGTATATAGGTATATGTATTATGGTATAGATATTTTAGATTGATCTGGAGTTTTCGTGTTATTTATTCAAATGACACGTTCACTCCGCAACACTGCTCCGACCCAGGTTGCTGATCAATCTCTCTAGCGATCACCCCAAGTGAGGAGCCTCACAAAATTGTTATGTATGGTTCCCCACTTGGGCCCATTAGTATCCAAGGTCTTTGTTTCAGGCATCATTCACTCTATTGTCACTCTGTTTATAAACTATTTGTCGCCACACATTTCTGTCCTGGCATACTACTCTAGCTTCCTTTACGTCCATGCATTTCTTCATGCACGCTCTTCTGTTCCAATGACTTCTTATGTCTCTTCGGATAAATGTCTCATTTACAGATTCTAACCATTCTTTTGGCGGTCTACCTCTGGGCATTCTGCCATTAACTTTACCTTTATATACTTGCTTCGTCAGTCGTTCATTCTTTCAAGATGTCCGAACCATCTTAACTGATTTCTTTCCCATATGTCAACTAGCGTGTCTCCTGTACCACATTCTTTGAGGATTATCTCGTTTCGGAACTATACAGCATCTTAATTACTATTTCATAGACCGAGTTTTTAGAGTTACTAAACAAATGCATAGTAAATGTATATTAAAATTGCAAACATTTTTAACAGTGTAATTTTATATATATATATATATTTATTTATATATTTATATATTTATATATTTATATATTTATATATTTATATATATTCATATATTTATATATTTATATATGTATATATATATATTTTATAATATATAATATATAATACAAAAATTAATTTTCAACAACAAAAAACGAATTTTCAACAAAAGTAGTTTTTTTTTTTAATTATGATCGAACAGAAATCCATTTTACCATTAATAATTTTCTGCAAAATGGGCATGAGAAAGATTCAAAATTAAAAAGTAGACTTCTAAACTACCTTACTTTTCGGCTCATTAGAGACAAAAATAACGAATTGAAAAAGGAGGGAGAAAAGGAGAAAAAGTCAACCAAAAACCAACCTCTCACTTTTTCCTTTATCCGTCAAAAAAAAAAGTAGTCGAGTTTTCAACCAGAGAGATTAGGGTTCCTAAATTAAGAACATTTAAAGCATTTATTGATAAAAAAAAATACATATATATATCATGATTAATACATACATTTTTACAAAAGCATTCTAGAGTGAAATAAGCATTTAGCACTTTTTTAAATCACATTATTATTTTTAAAAAAATGAGACACAAAAAAATAAGTATTTTCGGCAAAAAAACAGATAATTTTGTAAAACATTATTAATTCAAAAGAAAAAGTTCTGAAAAAGAATGTGTTTCAAAACTTAGAAGAAAAAATTATTCTTTTTTTATATTTATTTAGTATTTTTTAATAATTTTAATTTATTGAAATTAAGATATTGAATTTTATTTTAAAATTATAGAATTTGATTGAATTAAATTAATTAATTTAATATTATAATATATTAATAATATTAATTATTGATATTAATATTGACAATCTTTAAAATTCTTTTCAATTATTCGAATGGAACAGTGATGCCTTATTCAGGGTTGCTAATATATCCCAATTTCAAATTCTTCTAGGTATAAAAAAAAAATTTAACTTCATGTTAAAAATTCTTTTCTTTATTTTTCTTTTTGAAAGTTTTTTTTCTGAACAGAAAATTTTAAGATCATATTAATTACATTATTATCGTTAAAAATCGCAAATATTTGGTTGAAATTCATCTTTTTTAGTTGACTTCAAATATTAGTGGTATAAAATAAAAATTCTTTTTGTGTCTGAAATATAATTTATCACGTTTTTCGTCGAGAATTCATCTTTTTTAGTATTGATAGAAAATTAAATTAAAATAGAAAATTGAATTGTTTAGCTGAAAGTAGAACTACTTTGTTAAAAATTCATTTATTTGTTTGATGATTCGTCATTTACTTAAAAAGCCTTTTTTGTTCCAAATTCAATTATTTTGTTGAAAATTATGTTTTTTAGTTGGAAATGAATTGTTTCAACTGGCAATTTTCATTTTAAATTACTTTTCCGAACTGAAAATGTAACTGAACCATTTATGGTCAAACAAATTTTTCTTGATTGAAATTTAATTTTTTGGTTAAAAATTATACTATTTCATTTAAAATTTACTTCGATTTTATTGAAAAAAAATTTTTTGACTGAAAATTTAACTTTTTCATTTGAATTGAAAATATATATGTTTTTGTTGAAAATTCAACAAAGATATCAAAAAAAAAACATTCAAAAATTTAATTGAATCTTCATCTTTTTTGTTAAGAATGTATTTCTTTGGTTGAAACTTCAAGTATTTTGTTGAAAATTCATTTCTCTAGTTGGAAAAAAGAAACTATTTAGTTGAAAACTTATATTTTTAATTGAAAATTAATTAATTTTTCTAAAAACTCGTTTTTATTGTTTAAAATTTACTTTTCTAGCTGTAAATGTAAAATGATGAATTTTCAACTAAAAACATAAATTTTAACAAAATTTTTCGACTTTTAACGAAGCAGTTGAATTTTTACTAAAAAAGATGAATTTTCAACAAAAAATATTATATAAATTTTCAATAAAATAGTTGAAATTTCAACCAGAAAATACGAATTTTTCAAAGAAATTTTGTTTTTAACGGCATAGTTCAATTTTCAACCAAATAGTTGAATTTTCTACCAAACTGAACTATTTTCAAGCAAAAAGGCGCATTTTCAACCTAAAAATTGATGATCCATAAATTATATGAGTTTTTTTTTTTTAATTGAAATTTTTATGTTTTTTAATCGAAATTGGTTATTTTAACTTTCAATTAAAAGCGTACACGTTTGGTACAAAATTTATCTTCTTAAATTGAAAATTTAAATATTTGGCTGAAAATTCATGTCTTCTATTGAAAATTCGAATTTTGCGCTGTTCCATTTTGTGTCAAAAAATTCTTCTTGATAAAAAATGGAATTTTTTTTGTTGAAAATTATACTATTTCGTTGAAAATTTACTTCAATTTTATTGAAAATTAATTTTTTGTCTGAAAATTTAACTATTGTATTTGTATTGAAAAATCATCTGTTTTTGTTGAAAATTCAACTATTTTTTACAAAATCTGTCTTTTTATAGGTAGACAAGACGTATTCTAATTAATTGAAACTTCATCTTTTTGGTTAAAAACTTATTTCTTTGGTTGAAAATTTAACTTTTTTTTTAAATTCTCTTCTTTTTCGATTGAAAATATATTTTATTGACTGAAAATTTGAAAATTATATTTTTGATAGAAATGTAATCTTTTTTCTTACAAAAATTATCCGTTTCGTAGAAAATTTAACTATTATATTTTTTGTTGAAAATTTATTTCTCTGTTTGAAAAAAACTATTCAGTTGAATATTCATTTTTTTTTTTTTTTATGGAAAATTCATCTGTTGCGTTGAAAATTCCACTCTTTGGTGAAATTTTTTGTTGTTGAAGGTTCATCATTGTGATTAAAAATTAATTTTTTTTCGCTGAAAATACCGTTCTTTTTGGTTGAAAATTAATTTTTTTAATTTAAGATGTAACTACTCCATTTCTGCTTGAAAACTTATATTTTGAATTGAAAATCAATTATTTTTTCGAATAAAATAGTAGAATTTTCAACTAGAAAATACAAATTTTTAACAATATTATTAGTTTTCAATCCAATAGTAAAATTTTTAACAAATAGAGGAATTTTTCAACTAAACAGTTACTGAACCAAAATATTTTCCAAGCGAAAAATATATTCTTAACCAAAGATGTAATAGCAGACTTTGCAACGCAAAAGAATTTTCAACCAAAAATTTAATTTTCGAATATGATATTTCCAAAAAATATTTGAATAAACTCAACGAGGATTATTTTAAAAAGGCACATGACCGGAAATCAGAAGTTCTGAGGTTCGAATCCCAGCGGAGCGAAACGAGATCTTTTTTCAGAAAAAAAATTAACGAAAATATATTACAATACTTTTCAATAAAAAAGATAAACTTTTAATCGAAAAAAATTAATTTTCTCAAAAAAACTGTTAATAATTTCTTCTCAATTCCTAACGAAAGCAACAGCACTCGAGATGTCAATTTTCTCGAAAATTATACAACAAGCCAACCATGATAAATGGGAGCTCGAAAACAAGTTGTGTGACATTTATATGCCAGGAACTCACTTATACGAGACACCTGGACCTTAAATCTGACAAAGTGGTTTCCTTCACTTAAAATAAATAATACTCTCTCAACGTTACACAAATTTTACATATTCAATAAACAAACGTAATAATTGCTAAAAATAATGCTGTTAATATTAATTTTAATATCTTGATTTGAAAAATCTGAACTTTTTTCCCCTCACTTCCCCTTATTTCCCCCAATTCCTATTATTTCACCTGAGTCCCCACAACTCATTTTCCTTTCTCCCTACTCTTTCCCCCTCTCCTCCCCTTACATTCTCTTATTTCCCCTAATTCTTCTCAAATCAATACCTTATTCTCCCTACATCTCCCCCTCAATTCCCATCACTTACCCTACTTCTCCTTCTATCAGATCCTCTCAATAACCCTAAAACCCCACCCCTTATTTTCCCTACTCTCCCACTAACCTACTCCTCATTTCCCTCACTTCCCCTTCCCTAACTTCCCCTACTCTCTATCCTCATTTTCTCTTACTTTCCCTACTTTCTCTCTCCTCTTTCTTAATCCTCTCTCCTACTTGACTTACCATCCCTCCCCTCACTTCCCTTTATTTCCGCTAATTTCCTTTAACCTAATTCCTTATTCTCTCTACCCCTCCCCCTCAATTTTCTCAATTCTCTCATTTTTCCTCACTTGCCCCACCTCTCCTTCCATCCTATCCTCTGAAGTACTCTACTACCCTATTCTTCATTTTTCCTACACCTCTACTCCCCTACTACCGCATACTTCATTTCCTCTGCTCCCCTACTATCCCGATTCTCATTTCTTCTACTAGCCTCCCTCTAATTTCAATCACTTCTTTTTCCCAGCCCTCACTTTCCCTACCCAATTCATACTTATTTCTAAAAATGTCCATTACCTTCCACCATTTTCTCCTACTTGCCTTACCTTCCCTCCCTCACTTTCCCTCATTTCCTCCCATTCCTATTATTTCACCTGAGTCCTTACGACTCACTTTCCTTATTCTCCCTACTCTCTCTCCATCATTTCTCCTCACTTACCCTACTTCTTCTTCCATCATATCCTCTCAATAACCCTACAACCCCACTCCTTATTTTTCCTACCCTCCTGCTACCCTACTCCTTATTTCCCTCACTTCCCCTTCCCTAACTTCCACTACTTTCTTTCATCATTTTATCTTACTTTCCCTACTCGCCCTCATTTTTCCTCACTTACTTAATCCCTCCTTCCATCAAATCCTCTGAAGTACCCTACTACCCCATACTTCATTTCTTCTGCTCCCCTACTATCCCGCTTCTCATTTCCCCTACTACCCTCCCTCTAATTTTGATCATTTCTCTTTCTCAGCCCTCACTTTCCCTACCCAATTCATAATTATTTCTACAAATGTCTATTACCTCTTGTCATTCTCTCCTACTTGACTTACCATCCCTCCCCTCACTTCCCTTTCCCTCTCAATAACCCTTCAACCCCACCCCTTATTTTCCCTTCTCTCCTACTACCCTAATCCTCATTTCCCTCACTTCCCCCCTCCATAACTTTCCCTACTTCTCTTTTCTAGCCCTCACTTCCCCTACATGATTCAATCTCATTTCTGATGATTTCAGTTACCTTTCCTCATTTTCTCTGACTTGTCTTACTTCTCCTCCCCTCACTTCCCCACTTTTCCTCTAATTCTCCTCAACTCACTTTCCTTACTAGCCGTACCCTCATTACCCCGTACTGCCCCTACATCCCCTTCCCTAATTTCCCCTACTCGCCCTTCCGTGATTTTCCCCCTCAGTGCCCATACTTCCCCTCTCATAATTGTTTTGACTTCCCCTATTTCCCCTTTATAAATTCCGCCTCTATTCCCCTACTATCCCACCTCTAATTGCCACTACTACAATAGTTAATATTCCAACAAAAGAATATTTTAATTTTAAATCAAAACAAATTCAATACGATGAGGAGAAGAATTTTTTTCAAAAAGAAAAAAAGGGGAATAGGGGATGAGTGTGAAGTCTGAAGTATGAGAATGCTTTTCAAATTTATTATGTTCTTATTGAACTGTACCATTGTGGGGCCTTTTTTCGCAAACTTTGTACAAATTTATCTTCAGAAGCACTACCCCGACCCAGTTTGCTGATCAATCCCTCTGGCAAGCACCCCAGGTGAAGAGCTTCACAAAGTCATTTTGTGAAGCTCTGCACTCGGGCCCATTAGTATCCAAGGTCTTTATTTTGAGCCGTCTATCACTCCACTGACACTCTTCATCATGAATTTCTTATAAAAAATGTTTCGAGATCAATCTTCAACGAAAAAAATTCATTTTTGACCAAAAAGTTAATTTTTAGGCAAATAGTTGAATTTTCTACAAAAAATGTATTTAAAACAAAATAGTTAAGTTTTTAACCAAGTAATTAAATATTCAACTAGAAAAGGCGAATTTACAAGAAAATAGCTGAATCTTCGACAGAAATCTGTTTATTACAAGAGATGAATTTCCAACAAAAAAGCTCATTTTCAACCAAATATTTGAATTTAAAAAAAAAAAACTAATTTGGAAGAAAATTGTTAAATTTTCAGCCAAAGTAGTAAAGAATTTATTCTAAAAGTTACAAATAACGTAACTTTTTAGTAACTTAGTTACTTCTAACAATTAATTATAAATGCCCTATGCCCTATGCCATAAAATGCTGATTTCCAAACCAATATCATACATCACTCGTAGGGTGACGTACGATACGAGTGATGTAAGATACGCCTTCGTTATGGTTGTTGATTCTGGGGGTGAATATAAAAATATGATTTTATCTACACTCTCAATTGAATTATTAAATACAGAATCTTGAGGGTCATCTCGAACTTACGTGAGGTGTTTAACCGTGGAACCTTAATGAAATTTTTTTGGTGTTATGGTTTTTAACCAGTAGTGCGTGAATAAATTGATGTTAATTCATTTTTTCTACTGATCTAACATCAATATTTCTTAATATTGATTTTATTTTCAACTTGTGAAAAAAAAAACTCTCTCGCTACGTTGGGATCCGAACCCAAGCATTTAGGTTCGAATCCTAGCGGAGATAGAGTCATTTTTTCTCAAACGTACAATTCTATAATTTCTTGACGGCCTAAAATGGGGCGAAGTTTGCAGTGGAAAATTGTTGAACCTCAATATTTTTATTTAAAAACTCAATTTCGTAATGAAAATTAAACAATTTTGTTAAGAAGTACATCACTCGTAGAGTGATGTACGATACGAGTGATGTAAGATACTATTATATTTATATTATTTATATTATTAACTGCAATGTTCGAACGCTTAAGGAATGCTAAATCTCTTGGCAGTAAAGGTATTTTTTTATTATATTTTGTTGAAAATTCAACAATTTTTCAAAAGCTCGTCTATTTTAATCAATTCAACTGCTTTTGATAATCTTTTTTATTTGAAAATTTAGCAAATTGGTTGGAAGCTTAACTACTACGTTAAAATTGTATTTTTTTGCAGCTTCGTCATTTTTTTGAAAAATCGATTCTTTTTTCAAAATGAAGTTTTGAAGGGAAATTTTTTATATAAAAAAAGTTAATTTATTCTAAACCGTGAGTAGAAAAAATCTGAATATAAACAATTATTTTTAGAAAATTTGTTTTACAAACTCTAAAGTAACGTTTTTATTTCTTTAAATATATATTATCCACAATATTATGAATATCGAATATTTGAGGAAGAGGAAACCCACGCGAGAACGTTACGAAAGCCCCTTTTTTCATTTTTTTCGGTAATGTTTTCTTTGGCTAGGAATGTACAAAAGAAAAAATTCTCTACTCAGCTCAAATGAGATCAATTTTTCATTAACAATATTATTTTAACCTATTTTTGACCTATTTTCTTAGAAAGCGAAAATGACAAAAAAGTGCACTTTTGATCAAAATCGTTTTTCTTGCGAAAAAATTATTTTCTAGCCATTTACAATAAATAAAGAATTTTACATAACTTCATTTTTAGAAAATTATTATTATTATTAACACGTATATTTTGTTATACAAAAAAAAAATAATTTTCTCCTTTAAAAGTCGCCTCGGGACAGTGAAGGTACGTGGGTTAGCTTTCGCAGATGATAAGTTAATTATGTCAGAGTTAATCAAAGACTTTAAAAAAACCTGTAGGACAAAAGGAAAACTAAAAAATTGTTGGAAACCTTTCTTTTATATTTTTTTTATGTTTGAGTTTCTCCAAGATTTTGGGTTTGTCTTTGAACTTCTCATAAATCATTAAAAAGAGGCTTTCTATGATCCAGTAGTGAATCTTCAAACTAAAAAAATTATTTTCAACCAAATTTTTAAGTTTCCAAAAAAAAAGATCAATCCTCAAAAAAAATTTAGCAGTTGATATTTCTTCCCAAAAAAAATCAATTTTGAATCCAAAACAGTCGACAGTTGAAAGTTTATATTTTTTGTTGAAAATTCAACTATTTGTTAAAAAATAGAAATATTGTGCTGTAATTTTGTTTTTGTTAATTAATTTCTTCGTTTGAGATTATTTTTCGAATTAATTATTCAATTTGATTAATTAAATTATTCGAATCTTGCGTCATCAGTTATTAAAAATTAATTTACAATCAAAAAATTGAATTTCGACAAAATCATGAACCTTTTATTAAAAAAATATAAATTTTCATCACAAAATGTGACACTTGTTTTTAGAGTGAAATAGATTTTTATTTTAAATCAAAAACATTCTCTACTTTGTCTTACAAATTCGAAAAAAAAATTTGTTTTAACAATTTCAGTCATAGAAAGAATAACTTTCAAAATCGGAAAAAGTAAGGTTTTGAAGAATATTTTATTCGATGAAATAAAATATAAATCAATAAACTTCAACTATTTTTCGAAAATCGGTGAAAAACAATAGTAAGAAAAAATTCAACTGCCAAAAAATTATACAAAAAAAAAACGTTTTCTATAAGTTTTCAAAGAACTTTATTCAAAGATGATATTTTTCGTTTGAAATGACATCATCAGCAATATCAGTTTGATTCCTAAATCATAAAAAACTATTTTTTTCAAAGACCTGATTTTTGGCACAACTACCTCAAGTTCAAAATAAATAAAAATTCAAATTTTTTTTGAAGACCAAAAATTTGAACTGAACTACAAAATGCTTTGGAACTGAACACCAAAAAAAACAGAAAAAGTAAGAACGCCTAAAATTCTCTGAATTCTCTAAAGGTCTCAAGAATTCGACTGAATTCCTTAAATTCTTCTGAATTCCTTGAATTCTTCTTCATGTCTTAAATTCGTCAAAATTCTTTAAATTCGTCTGAATTTCTTCATTTCGTCTGAATTCCTTGAATTCTTCTGACTTACTTGCATTTTTTTAAATTTCTTGAATTCTTCTGAATTCCCTCAATTCTTTTGAGTTCATTGAATTCTTCTAAATTACTTACGTTCTCATGAATGCCGTAAATTCTTTTTAATTCCTTAAATTCTCAGGAATATCTTAAATTCTTCTAAATTCCTTGAATTCATCTGAATTCCTTAAATTCTCCTGAATTTCTTAAATTCTTCTGAAATCCTTGAATTCTTATGAATTCCTAGAATTCCTATAGATGGCTTGCATTTTCCTGAATTCCTTGGATTCTTCT
>CAKNXH010037215.1:0-10840 GCA_932178445.1 Andricus quercusramuli | reverse complement strand
AAAATGCAACTATTTGATTAAAAATTTATGTAATTTGTTCCAAATTCGTCCTTTTTTTGTAGAAAATTAATCTTCATGCTTTAAAATTCGACATTTGGAATGCAATTTTTTTTGTTTATTGACTAAACAATTTTTTTTTTTTTTGAAAACTCAACTCTTGTTGAAAATTCGAGTTTTCGGATTAAAGATTCAACTGTTTCAAAGAAAATGTGAATTTTTTCTCGAAAATTGGACAGTTTGGTAGAGAATTCAACGAATGTTTTTTCGTTTTTTTTTAAATGTCTATTTGGTTGGTTATCTAGTTCTATACTGCAACTCTTCAATTATGACATTTCTCCTAAGATTTAAAAAAAATCTGCCTAATGAGAAAAATTGCCTTAAAATCTTCCGGATTCTTTTTTTGAAAATTTTGGGAATCTTTTGACATGTTTTGAAATGACCGAATTCATTTCAAATCAGGCAGGGTTCCATACTTGAAACCACAAAATCTCTCGGGGACGAATTATGTTGTTTTTTAGAGGAAATTAGGCGATAAGTATTTTTCTGATTTGCAAAAAAATATTTTTCTAAAAAGTTATGCGTATTTGAATTTTGTGCTTTGTTCTTCAAAAAACTCGATTTTTTCTTTAAAACTATAACTTTTGAGCTAATTGAAATATTTATTATTTGCTTTTGGATTCTAAGAGCGTTCCTAGTCTTTTTTCAAAATGCGCCGGTAAGTTAAAAAAGGTTTAAAATTAACAAAATTGCAGCGGTTTTTCTGAAAAAAATTCAAAACCGATTTTCTCAAAAAACCCGCCTTTAAATTTTTTGCCAATTTTGTTTTGAACTTGTACTTTGATAATGAGGATATCTTGTAAATTTGGTGCTTAATAAGTAACTTTTGTAGCCAGTAGAATTCTTTTTTCTTACAATCGAATTTTCTACATTTTCTTAGAAACAATGACTGATACGAAAAAATATTAAGATAAAAGTTCGCACGTCTAAAAAAATTCTATGAAAAATGTCACTTATTCTTTTTCGATATTCTTCATAGTTTATAAGAAATTTTCGGTAATTACATTTTCAGGAAAAAAAATTCTCCCGGCCTCAAAAATGTTTTAGCCCGCATGATGCTGATAAGATGCCTTTCTTCTATTAGTATAAACTTTTGAAAAATATTTAGCAGAATAAAAAAGGCGTTCTTTTCAAGAAAATCTTTTTTATTGTCTCCAAATTTTGAAAACATGAAATTTTTTTTTTTTAAACCCACCTTTTTTATTATTCGAAATATTTGTGAAAAGTTTCTACTAATAGAAGAAAGGTATCATGCGGGCTCTACCATTTTCGAGGCCGGATGATTTTTTTTCCTTGAAATGTAATTTTTGAATTTGTCTTGTAAACTATCAACGATATCGCAAAAGAACAAGAAACCTTTTTAATAGAACTTTTTTAGACGCGGAATTTTTTTCTTAACATTTTTTCGTATCTGTCATTGTTTCCAAGAAAAAGTGGATACTTCGATTATAAAAAAAAAGAATTCTCCTGGTTAAAAAAGTTATTTAGCAAGCAACAAACTTACAAGATCATTATCAAAGTACAAGTTCAAAAAAATGGCAAAATTTAAAGGTGGGTTTTTTGAGAAAATCGATTTTTAATTTTTTTCAGAAAAAACCGCTGCGATTTTGTTAATTTTAAACCTTTTTTTAACTATTCGGTACATTTTGAAAAAAAGTCAAGGAAAGTTATTACAATGCAAAAGAAAATAATAAATATTTAAATTAGGTCAAAAGTTATAGAGATTTAAGGAAAAAAATCGAGTTTTTTGAAAAACAAAGGACAAAATTCAAATATGCATGACTTTTTTTTTTTTTTTTTTTGCATATCGGAAAAATAAGTATCGCCTAATTTCCTCTAAAAAAATTGGAAATGGATTCGGTCAATATGATTCCCGGCTCGAATCTGTATTCCCGGTTAATTCCAGGGTTTTCCTGGTTTTACTGAAAACTTTATTTGAATTTCAGGTAAGAAGACGAGGTTACCAAGAAGTGTCCACCAGGAGTATCTGGCAACCAAGTCCAGTTCAGGAACTTGCTACGCTTCCTGAAGTTAGACAAGAACGAGCCCCTCTACTCCTTCATCAAGATTCATCGAGAAGATTTAATGTAACAAACTCTTAGGGTAGTAACTGACCTTTTAACTAATTTGCGCAATGATGATCCTTAATAAAATATTTTTGTCTACAGTATAGTCATTTTTTAATTATTCATTTAGTAAAATGAAAGCCCAATATGAAAAAATTTAAAGTAACGTTCCTAAACATCATAATATATTATTTTATTCGGTTGTTTTTAAGGTCATGTTCTTCCCTTTTAAAGTATTACATATACTTGAATAACCCCTTTAATTTATTCATATGTGAATGGCTATGAGATTACGCCGGCATTTATCGACCGAGCAAGGTTCTGTTCCATGATTTACCGACAGTAGATAATTACCATCAGTCGGTAATTCAGATTACCCGCAGATTCACAAACCATCTACCCTGCCTAATTGACAGTAATATACAATTAAAGCAAAGCGATATTGATTAAAAATTAAAGCGACATGCAAGACAATCTACCATGTACTAATATGAAAGAAACATGCACGTGGAAAAAAAAAGAACTTACCTTGATTTCAATCTTCATCGTCCTCCGTCCCTCTGTAGCTCGGTTGCATCTGATATACCGATTGAACCTGACTCTGCATTACCGACCGATGGTAATTATCTGTTGACGGTAACTCAGAATGGACCTCAACCTTGCTCGGTCGGTAAGTGCCGCAGTACTTCTAGCTATACTACTTACTCATTTCTGGAAAAAATTGGACTAAAAGAAAAAATTATAGCATAGGGGTCTAAATAACCAAAATTCCCTCATTTTTCTTATTTTCTATCTCAATTCTACATGTCAAGAGCTTCAATTTTAGCCATCCCTGTAGAAAATCCCTATATAAAATCGGAAAAGCCAATAGGGGTCTACATAACCAAATTTTTTTATTTTTTTTTATTTTTTAACCACCGATTGAAAAAAAAATTTTAAAAATTTTATTTTTTCTGAATTCTACAAAGAAGCTACATCATAGAGGTCTAAATAATAGAATTTTTTACTTAATTTTTAACAGCTGATATAAAAAAAAAGAAAACGATGACATAGCAAATTTTATTTCTTATCTCAATTCTAAAAGCAAGGAACTTTTATTAGAGCTATCCCTGAAGAAAATCGAACTAAAAAAAAAGGTTCGAGGATAGGATCTCTTCTCATCCATTAATTTCTTAATCCCTGGCACGAGATTACAAGGCTTTCCTATGAAGGAAATGACTTAATGGTACAAGCTTTTAGGAATTTTATTATTACAGGATATCCTTAATTATACTCGTATTATCCCTATCAAATATTTATAGAAATTAATACATCTACTTTCCGGGACATACGGAAATATTTTTTAAAATGTGTTTTCTTTCAATTTATGCAAAATGATGAAAAAATGTAGAATTTGTATCCAATTTCAAAGCATTCTCATTTTTTTTTTTAGATGAAGTTAGATTAGTTTTTAAAAGTTTTGTTATCTTAGATTATTTTTTTTCATTTTTTATTTAAAAATAAAGTTAGCTATTTAAAATTCGCATAGCGGGGATGATTATAGTTCATTATAAATTAATAATTAGTTATTAAAAATTCTATTGTTATAAACAATAGGAGATTTTTTTAATGGTTTTTAATATTTGTTTAACGGTTTTAGTCTATAGTATTTCAAGTAATATTCTACATTATATAATATATTCAAAAATATTGTTGATATTGTTATTAACAAATTTCATAAACAAATTTGCAGTTAAAGCAATTTTTTTAAGTTTCAGGTACTTTTTTCAAAAGTGCTTTATTTGGTTTGCTAGTAATAATTCGTTGAAGCCATAACTTTATGACAAATGCGTTTGTTATAAACAAATTGCATAACAAAATCCATAATTTGAGCAATTTTTAAGAGTTTGAGGTACTTTTTCTTGAAACTTGCTTTCATGCATTGCTAGTGACAATTCGGTACTACGAATTTATTAATGCATGTTTGAAAAAAAGTACCTGAAACTCTTAAATATTGGTCAAAACTACGAATTTTGTTATGCAATTTATTTATAACAATCACATTTGTCATGAAGTTACCATGTATTTCACTGACATGCCAAAAAAAGCACTTTTGAAAAAAATATACTTGAAATTTTGAAAATTGCTTAAACTACGAATTTAATTATACAATTTGTTAATAACAATAAGAAATACAATTTATTATATTTTTTATTTTTTTTTTAATATTGCTCAAAGTGAAATTAAAGTGTTTTTTTTTTCTGAAATCAAAAATTGCAGTGGAAAATCAACTTTATTTTACAAGGAAAGTTCTGAGCTTTCTAACGTAATATTTAAAAAGAAATAAAAATGAACTTCAATCATTATTCAAACTGTTATTCTTCAGTTTATGAATTTTAAATTTACCTATCGCAGGCTTCACCAGTTTTCCTCTATCTTTTCCAACAACAAGAAAATCCAATTATTTTTTGCTGAGCTTTTTTTTTGAATAAAATCTACCATTATAGTTTTTGTTGCGAATAATTTTTTTGGTTAAAAATTTCATTATTTGGTTGAAAATATAATTATTGCGATGAAAATGCAACAATTTTGTTCAAAAGTTATCCTTTTTGATTGATAATTCAAATTTTTGTATAAAAATTAATATTTTTGGGTTGCGAATTCAATTATTTGGTTACAAATTAACATTTCTGTTAAAAATTCAACAATTTGGTTGAAATTTTGTTCTTTTTTGTCTGAAAAATGTTGCTTGGTGAAAATATCAACTCTTTTGATGAAAATTCATCTCTTTTGGATAGAAATTTTTTTCTTTCTTGGTTAAAAATGCAACTGTTTGTTTACAAATTTAATATAACAATAAAAATGATCTAAATAATTAATTAATTAATTAAAAAAAATATAAAAATAAAAATTTATAAACAAAATTAATTTATAAAAATTCAACAATTCTATTAAAAAGTTATCCTTTTTGGTTGAAAATCAAACTTTTTTGTAGAAAATTCAGCAATTTTTTTGAAATTTTGTTTCATTCTAGACTAAAAAATCTTTCATGGTCGAAAAATTCAATTCTTTTGGTGGGAATTTAATCTTTTTTACCGAAGAATGCAACTGTTTGTTGAAAAATTATTCTGTTTTGGTCGTGGACTCAATCATTTGCTTGAAAATTCTTCTTTTTGTTTGCAGTCAACTGTTTTTAATTAATTTTTAAAAAAATTAAAAATTTTAAAACATTTTTCAAAGTTGTTTTTTGTAGAAATATCAACTATTACTGTTATTGTTAAAAATTTTACTATTCCTTTTATTGTTCAAACTTTCATTTTTTAGTTTAATATTCAACTACTTGTTTGAAAGCTGATCGATTTTGTTGAAAATTAATGTTTTTGGTAGAAAATTCAACTATTTTATTGAAAATTCTTTTTTTTTTATTGAAAATTACATTTTTTTAAAAAAGGAAAATTAAACTATTCCAGTTTTTGTAGAAAGTCGATATTTTTCAACTAAAAATCCGCCTTTTAGGTTGATCTTTTTTGGTGGGAATGTTTAATTAAAATTAAATGAATTAAATGAAAATTTGTTCATTTTTCTTTTGTTGAAAACTGATTTAACTGAAAATTTAACTATTCGATTTCTGGTTGAAAAATAACCTTAGTTTTTAGGAAAAATTTTCAGTTTTCCAACCCAATATTTTAAAAGTACGAAAATTGAACTTCAATATTATTTAAAACTATTATTATTTAGTTTATGAATTAAAAGTTTTTATTGATTCATCGCAAGCTTCACAGTCTTCCCCCTATTCGCCCTTTTCTCAATTTTTTCGATTTTTCATTTAAATGAATTAAAAGAGCCCAAAAAGAAAATAAAAATATGTTTTTGAAGCTGATTCTTTTTCTTCCAATAATGTGTTTGGTTCAAATTTTTATTGGTAAAAAATTTAATTATTTTGAAGAAAATTCAACAATTTTTTTAAAAATTCGTGCTTTTTGGTTGAAAGTTCAAATGTTTTGTTGGAAATTAGTCTTTTTGGGTTGAAAATTCCAATATTTGGTTAAAAATTAATTTTTTGGAAAATTCCCCAATTTGGTTGATTTTTTTTTCTTTCTTCACTGAAAAATGTTTTTTGGTTGAAAATTTAAATATTTGAGTAGCAATTTCATTGAATTTAGTTGAAAATTCAATTTTTTTTTTAAATTTGTCTTTCGTGGTGGAAAGTTTAACTTTTTTGGTACAAAATTTAACTGCTTTGGTAGAATTGTCATCTTTTTGGATTAAAAACGCCATTGTTTGCTTGAAAATTAATCTATTTTTTTTGAGGATCCAAGTATTTCGTAGAATTGTTATATTTTTGTTTGGTTGAAACAAACTGATCTTTATTTTAAATAAAAATTTTTTTGGTTGAAATATAAACTATTACATTTTTCGTTGAAAATAATTTTTGTGTGGAAAATTTAACTATTCCATTTTTGGTTCAGAATTTCTTTTTAATTAAAAATTCAACTACTTGGTTGATTTTTTCGCTACTTTGTTGAAAATTGAATTTTTTGGTTAAAGATTTATCAATTTAGATGAAAATTAATCTCTTTTGTTGAAAATTCAACTATTACTTTTTTTTTCTCTTTTTTCTTTTCTATATCTTTTTTTTTTTTTTTGATAAGACGCATATTTTTTTTTTAATCGTGAAAAATGTTATTATAATTGAAAAATTCCATTTCGCAGTCAAACTATACAAGATACGAAACAGAATGTTTATCCAAAAAAGGTCTACAGATTTGTTGCTAATCATAGCTTGTTTTAATCGGAAAAAATAACAAAAAAAAATAAAAAAAATTAAATTTTGAAAAACCAAAAGTAGACACGCGGTTTTTTTTATTCGTTAAAATAGCATTAAAGAAACATTAACATTTTTAGAAGAACGACACAACATACGAAAAAAAATAAATAGACAAAAATTGTTCACCAAAAAAAGATCGCTAAATTTTCTACAAATTATTTTTTAATAAAACGCACAGTATTTATTTTAGTCGTAAAAAATAACATTAAAAAAATTGAAATTTTTGAAAAAAAGGACAAAAGATATGAAAAAATAGGACAAAATTTGTTCACCAAAATAAGATCGACAAATTGTAGAAAAATATATTATATTTAATTGTATTTACGTTGAAAATTTATCTCTTCAGACATAAATTTAACTATTTTGTTGACATTTTGTTCCTTCTTTTGTTTGAAAATTACTTTGTTTAACTGAAAATTTCACTATTCGATCTTGAGTTGAAAAATAATATTTTGTAGTTGAAAATTCATGTATTTTTTGGAAAATTGGACTTTTTTCAAAGAAATTTAATCTGCTTGGTTAAAAATGCATCTTTTTATTTGAAAATTGAACTATTTGGTTGAAAAATTCATCATTTTTTCGAAATTGCAATATTTTTACTGGAAATATTAAAAATTTAGAGCGTTTTAAGTGTTGTTTATTTAAAAGAACACGTTCGTTCCGCAACTCGGCTCCGACCCAGGTCGCTGATCAATCTCTCTAGCAATCACCCCAGGTGAAGAGCTTCACAAGATCACCATGTCGTATAATGTTTCTCTTTAAATCATAAAAAAAAATATTTTCGTCAAACTGATTTGCTAGCGGAAGAAATTAATTGCTTGATGTGAAAACGATATGAAATTTGTGAAGTAGATGCATGAACCGAAAGTAAAATTTGAATCAAAAATCGTGAACATAGCGACGTATGGATAACATTTTGACAAGTGAGGTTTGGACATAAGCGATCGTCAGATATTTTCATACCAGAAAGACTGATTTTAAGACAAGCAAACCGTCAACAAAAAAGTATTTTATTTTATGAAAATGGCAACAAAGTATAATTTACGTTGTAATCGAAGCATAAGTGAAAAAATGATGAAAAAGGACTTTATTTACGACATCCCACGACCTATCTCTGTGCCAATAGTTGAAAAACCAATTGTAAGTTTTTGTAAAATTGTAAAAGTTTTTTTTTTAAACCGTCACTATATTTAGGAACATCAAAAACGTAATCGCAGAAACAGTTTATCTTAGAAACGTAAATATTTTTTGAAAAACTATATTTGTATAGGTCGAATTTTAAATATTGTTTATACTCAAAATTAAAAAATCTATGGTTAGAAGAGTTCCAATAAAAAATTCGTGATTTTAATTTATTTATTACTAAATTGAAAATATATTATTTTTTTAAATAATTTTCAGGTCCCGCTACAGCGTATTTTGGATTTTGAGTGCAATTATTGTCGCGAGCCAATCGCGACTCTTCACTCATTATCAACTCACGTCAAGTTTCATTACGAAAATTATTGCAAAGTTTGTTTTTGGATATTGAAGCCCAATGAAACAATGGAAGATCACATGAAACAGTTCCATTTTTCTGAGTCGAAGATATGTTAAAGGTTTATTTATTTATTAATTAAATACCTAATAAAATACTGTATGATAAAAATTTGTTCAAAAATATATTTTTAACTGACGCCAGAAAACATTTTCAGAAAAAGTAACGCTCGCAGATCATGATTTTTATATACTAGAGTTTGCCGATAAAACTCAAAATTATTAGAGGGGTCCTTCATTCATGTACGTAATTTTCGGAAATTCGAAAATGAAACAAGTAACTCGCAGAAATTGAATATAAATTTAATTTTACGGGCCAAAGAAAACTCGTGAGTGAAAAAAGGAACCTAGCCAAAAACAATTTTTTTTAAAGTCTTGGAAAAGTCAGGGATTTAGAAAAAAAATCTTGTAAATGTCAGGGAATTTATATAACTTTAAATAACTGTCAAGCAGAATAAAATTGAAAATTGAACATTTTTATTTGAAATTGTTTTATTCCGCTCATAAAAGATTTTAGGTTCAAAATGTTACAAATTTAATATTCTGGTCTTTGAATATTAATGTACAGGGAAAATGAAAAATTGGTCGCAAAAAATTAGAGAATTTTTAAATTTAAGTTTTTTTAATTTAACCCTGATATAACATTCTTGTTAGAAATATATTTTTGCTTTGTAAATTTTATTATTTGTTCGAAAATTGAACAGTTTTTTTGAAAAGTCAATCTTGTTGCTAAAAAATTCCGTTTTCGTATAAAATTTACCTTTTGAGAAAAATTCATATTTTGGTGTTAAAAAATCAGTTTAAATGTTTTTTGGATAAAAATCCAACTATTTTTTTGAAAATTTGTCTTCTTGCTTTAAAAATTCATCTGCTTTAGTAGAAATTTCATCATTCTTGGATAAGGATGCAACTGTTTGGTTGAAAATTCAATAATTTTGTTAAAAAGTCATCCTTTTTGGTCGAAAATTCGACTGATTTGTTGAAAAATCACCTTTTGTGTTGAAAAATCAATTAAAATATTCTTTTGGAAGAAAATTCAACTATATTTTTTAATATTTGTCTTTCTGATTTAAAAACTCATCTGTTTTGTTGAAAATTCAACTATTTCGTATAAAATTCAGCTTCCGAGAAAAATTCACATTTTGCCTTGAAAAATCAACTGAAATCTTTTTTGCATGAAAATTCGACTATTTTTTTTAATTTATCTTTTTTATTGAAAAATTCGTCTGTCTGAGTCCAAAATTCATATTTCTTTGATAAGAATGCAACTGTTTGATAGAAAATTTATTAAATCTGTTTGAAAAGTCATCCTATTTTGTCCAAAAATGTACTTTTTTGTTGAAAATTCAACTATTTCGTAGAAAATTTATCTTTTGAGAAAAATTCACATTTTGTGTTAAAAAATCAATTAAAATATTTTTTGGATGAGAATTTAATTATATTTTTTAATATTTGTCTTTCTGATTTAAAAAATTACCTGTGTTAGTAGAAAATTAATCTTTCTTTGATGAAAATGCAACTGTTTGGTTGAAAATTCAACAATTTTGTTGAAAAGTCATCCTTTTTGGTCCAAAAATCTACTGTTTTATTGAAAATTTAAATGTTCCGTAGAAAATTTACTTTTTGAGAAAAATTCACATTTTGCGTTGAAAAATTAATTTAAATATTTTTTGGATGAAGATTCAAGTATATTTTTTAATATTTATCTTTCTGATTTAAAAAATCATCTGTTTTAGTAGAAAATTTATCTTTCTAGGATGAAAATGCAACTGTTTGATTGAAAATTGAATAATCTTTTTAAAAATTCGTCCTGTTTGGTCCAAAAATCTACGTTTTATTTGAAAATTCAACTATTTCGTACAAAATTTACCTTTTGAGAAAAATTCACATTTTATGTTGAAAAATCGACTGAAATGTTTTTTGAATGAAAATTCTACTATTTTTTTTATTTATATTTTTTATTAGAAAATTCATCTGTCTGAGTAGAAAATTCATATTTCTTTGAGAAGAATCCAAATGTTTGGTTGAAAATTCAATAAATTTGTTAAAAAGTCATCCTATTTGGTCCAAAAATCTACTTTTTTTAAAAAATTCAACTATTTCGTAAAAAATTTAGCTTTCGAGAAAAATTCACATTTTGTGTTGAAAAATCAACTGACATTTTTGGATGAAAATTTCAATATTTTTTGTTTAATTATCTTTTTTATTAAAAAATGCATCTGTCTGAGTAGAAAATTCATATTTCTTCGATAAAAATGGAACTGTCTAGTTGAAAATTCAATAAAGTTAAAAAGGCATCCTATGTGGCCCAAAAATGTACTTTTTTGTTGAAAAGTCAACTATTCCGTAGAAAATTTACTTTTTGAGAAAAATT
>CAKNXH010037201.1:24943-61193 GCA_932178445.1 Andricus quercusramuli | reverse complement strand
ATATTTTAGACTGAGACAATATTTGGATAGGATTCTAAATTGAATAACAGTTTTTTATTATGAATATATTAATTTTAAGTTTTCACATTGAAAATAATTTATGAAGTTTCAATCAGACATTTCAATTTGTCTAATTGTTATGGCTTTCGTATAAAAGAAGTTTAATTTTCAACGTTAAAATTTGTAAATTTTTTTATTTCGAACAGACTTAGAATCATATTGTGAAATAAGTATTGTACAATTTTTAACACTCGAACTACAGTTCTATTTAAAAATCATTAATTAATTTATATTTACAGTTGATCAACTTAAAACATTTTTATAAACAATTTTTAATTTCTAACTCTTTTAATTTTTTATTCTTCAAGCCTTCAAAACTGAATTTTTAAATACTTTCAATTAAAAATTTCCGTTTAAAAATGAAGACAAAAAATGGAAAAATTGTAAAGTAAAAGATTTTAGAATTAAGCGTTATAAACTGAATGATGCAGTAATTGAAACAGTTAACAACAACTGAACTTAATATTCAAAAAAAGTTGAAATCGAACTTTTTTAAAATTGAATTATATCATGTGATATGGTATTTGTGATATTCCAAGTAATATCATGAATGGTTATTCTAAGAATTTGTAAAATTCCCTGTGAAAAAATAAATTCACTGTCATTTGTCGGTTTTTCCCGATTTCGAAAAATTCCTGGCCATTTCTTGGTTTTCGGTCCAGCGGCCACCCCGTAAGTGATAAGTTCACAATGCTTTGAATTTTAAGTTACTATGAAAATAATTTTTAAAAAATTATTTAAAAAACTATCCAATATGTCAAAGGCATTTTTCGTCAAAAGTTGGATTTTTTTAGTAGTTATTATAATTTTTCTAAAAGCTCTTGTCCTTCTATAAAGTTACTTTCATAAATTAAGGAACATCGTCATTTGATTCTATATATACAAATTTTAATAAAACTAAACTAAAACTAATAAAACTTTTAATAAACTCAAGTAATTACAATTTAACCATCCACAGATATGCTTAACGATAGGGCTTTTTTAGGTATTATGTAATACTTTGAAGGGATGTAGGATTACAATTGCTATAAAAATTACGATACTTAATACTTGAGTGGCTCCTCATTCAGGAAAATTATACATTGAAAAAATCTATAGATACCTGAAAAAAACTGGGATTGTCAGAAAATTTTTTTATAGAATTTGAGTAGACGCCCTGAGATAATTCTAGAGATAATATTTGTATTGGTATGTTTCAACATATAAAATACTCACAAAATATACTTAATAATAGTATAAACTTCTGTGCTACTGTCTCAAATGAGCTGATAATTACTTTTAAATTTTCAAAAAAAAGTCGCTGCCTGAATTCACTTTCTTATTACGCTACTTTTAATTTTGTGTTTGAAATTTTGAAATAATTCTCAAGCAATCTTTCAATTCAGTTCTTAAGTTTCTAAAACCAAATTTTTCATGCAAATGTTCGTCGCGTTAATAGTTTATTTATTTAGTTATAGTTTATATGCATATAAATGATCAATATAAATATTTAATAAAGTCCGGGGCACCTGAAATTGTTGACCCAGCACTATTAGTTTCTCACAAGTAGCGATACGTTTCACTGGTTAGTATATATAAGGGCAGAAAGAATCATAAGTCTCAGCGTAATGCATGCGATTTATAGATATAAGATAGTTTTATATATGCGTATAGGTGTTAATATAGGATTCGTAAACAAACCACACTGTAGCCAGCGAGCGTCGTCAAAGCATACACAAATATATATATATATATATATATATATATATATATGTATATAAAGATGTATTTGTAGCCCATGTAGTAGTGTGCGTTCATACACTTCCACCCGTCTTTCTTTTTGCCATGCACCAGCGTGAAATAAAAGATCACGTGACCCCCATTTTTCGTATAGTGCGGTTTAGAAAGATTGCAAAGCGTTTGTTTCGTTTCTTTCAAAGCACTATACCAATTTTCATTATTTTGTGTGTGTAAGAGTCTAATATTCTTACGATTTATTCCAATCACAAATATTAGTCTGCATTTTCATAGTCACTATTCGACTTTTTCTAACCGTAACTCGATTATCCCTAAATTCGTATATTTTATTTTAATTATGAATATGCGATAAAAGAAATATTAATACCAAAAGTCTCTCCGTGTAAGTTTCCAATATTGGCTTTATAGCTCGTTATGTAACTGTATATCAAGAAAAGTTTGCTTTTAAAGATTCTCCAATGTTTATGTAATCTCCTTCCATGTTATGGAATTTGTCATTGATGATAATTTGCAAGGGTAGAATTTTGAAATGGTTGGATTTTGA
Organism: Andricus quercusramuli; assembly: GCA_932178445.1. Lineage (NCBI taxonomy): Eukaryota > Metazoa > Arthropoda > Insecta > Hymenoptera > Cynipidae > Andricus > Andricus quercusramuli. Next base: position 58,852 of record CAKNXH010037201.1, on the reverse strand, counting down.
GGAAAGGAGTCAGTTGGTCCTTTAAACTTGAAGTTACAGATCTTCTTTTAATGATATGCAGCGTGGTCTTGAGGTGAATCATTGAGGTGAACATGGATTTCAATCGCCATGTACTTATCGTGTTGTAGGCGTTCGGTAGCCGGTGAGATCTTGGAATGAAAGGATTAAATTTCATTCGAGGAGCAGCCATGATGAGATAGTGCTATCATCATATGAAGTTGGATGTGTAGTGTTCCTTTGCATTGTTTTGGAGGTTCTTCTTCCGGTGGAAACTGCCTCAAGGAGTCCAATATTAGGATGATGCAGCATGATGCCATGTTGATATAATGTTCCGGTTCCATATACTGGTTTCTTCACGTCTAGCAAAGCATTTTCACTAGAAAATTTGTTCAATTCTATTTTCCATCCTCCCTCCATAGAATCGTTCATCGTCGTCGATGGAACTGTCCTTGATTTGATGGACATCGAAACAATGGTATGACCTGTGTGGTGTAGACACCTCGTCGCATCCCAGAATCTAGTTAACAGCATTTGTTATTGCTATCTAATTTTGGATATTTCGTATAAAGGACCCCGCACAAAATACCAAGAAAAAAACGTTCAGTCGTTTGAGCTAAAACCAGCTGGAATGTATTCTTTAAGGTGTCCCGGATGAAATTTCTGATGTGCACTAGGTCCCAAAAGTCCTTAGGTTTCGAGTTACAGGCACTTGAAGGTTATAAAATGACGATCTTTATATTATTTGATTTTCAACTTTCTGAGCGCTATACTGACTTAATATCGTGATTTCAGACTAAGTGATCAGCACAAGAGTTCTAAGAATGTAAGTAAGGTACCTTGTGATGGCCTTGTCGGTCTCTTTGACCTGTATTGTGAAGGACATTTGAAGGTCAACTCATTTCTTCTTCAATGAAACCCATTTTTTACTTTTCATTTTTAGCAAACAACTTTTTTCAATAGAATGTGAGTAAGCTACCTTTTGATGACCTTATCTGTGACCTTGACCCGCATTCTGAAGGTCTTTTGAAGGTCAACGTTTTCTCAAGAAATACATTTTCTCACTTTTCATTCTTAAAAAGTACCCTGGGTAGAAAGAAGTTACCACAGACGTAACAAGTTATTCGATTAGCCACTTTTGAAAAGAATGATTACATATATTATTATGTTCTAACGAAAAATAATTTACTTGTACTTTCTTATTAAATGTGATGTATAATTATTATGAATGCAATTACGATTACATTAGTATTAATCGCCAACTGTGATACCACGCTGAAAACACCGTGACCGTTCGGGTATACTGCGTGGTGTTGGCCCGTCGTGGGTGTGGTGGACCCACACTGGTAGTATTTATCCGCCTAGAAACACTAACCGAATCGGGTAGTGAGGCAAAGTCAAAGTCGGAATTCGTTACCTAGGTAAGGTTTTGCAAGTCATGACTTGGATGTTATTTTATTTTTATAACTGTTTCACGTTTAGTCGCGTTTTTTAAGAATGAAAAGTGAGAAAATGGATCTCTTGAAAAAAGTTGACCTTCAAAAGACCTTCAGAATGCGGATCAAGGTCACAGATAAGGTCATCAAAAGGTAGCTTACTTACATTCTATTGAAAAAAGTTATTTTTTAAAAATGAAAAGTAAAAAATGGGTTCCATTGAAAAAGAAATGAGTTGACCTTCAAATGTCCTTCACAATACGGGTCAAGGAGACAGACAAGGCAATCACAAGGTGCCTTAGTTACATTCCTAGAACTCTTGTTCTGATCTCTTGGTCTGAAATTACGATATTAAGTCAGTATAGTGCTCAGAAAGTTGAAAATCATATAATATAAAGATCGTCATTTTATAACCTTCAAGTGCCTGTAACTCGAAACCTAAGGACTTTTGGGACCTAGTGCACATCAGAAATTTTATTCGGGACACCTTAAAGAATACATTCCAGATGGTTTTAGCTCAAACGACTGAACGTTTTTTTCTTGGTATTTTGTGCGGGGTCCTTTGAATTTGTTTACTACTCTTACTTTTATATACGTGTGTACGAGTGTATAAAAACACTGCGAAAACGATTTGGCCGATTGAAAATTTTTTCGTTGTTTCAAGCACAGACTGAGGTTATTATAAGGACAACGTAAATATTTGGTTCAAACAAAATTTTCATGTATGTCCAGGAAAACAGTTTTCTTTGTCCAAAAATTCTTTTTGGGGTTGATGTTACTAAAATTTTATAAAATAAAGGCTAAAGTGAATATTTCGATTTTTAGAGATTGTGATATCTTTTTCTCAATTAAGATTTGGTTTGCCTCAAGAAAATTCGAGAAGATCAGCTAGTATACTTGTCAGTACCAATTTGGGTTGAATTTTACTTGTTTTCGCGCTTGACTTCGAAATCGCTATAATTTATTTTTGTTCCATACAATACAATTAGGACAAAGTCAATACGTTCAATTTTGAAAATCGAATTTGCTACTAGACTTATTTAAAGTTTGTGTAAAATGGAATCATCTGATTATAATTTTATATTGGATTTAGCTAACATGTTCCTCCTATTGATTTCATAAACTTGAGGCATTAGTTTTAATATGCATTGGTGTTTTGAAATCAATACTATCTTTCAACAGTGTTCCTTGAGTCCCATTTTTCAGTATTAGGAATCTATTTCTCTAAGGTAATGATCCTTTATTTGAACTAGACTCATGTCTTTAATTATTTCGAAGCATCGAACTCCTCAAATAAAATATTAATTTCTTTGAACTCAAAAGGTTCAGCTTGATGCATTCGTTTGGTTCCATGAATTAGATTTTTTAAATCAATGAGTGCGCCTTTGAATCAATACATTTGTCGGAAAAATTCTTTCATTTAGAATTTTCGGTAAAAGGATGTTTCAAATTTTAGCAGTTTTAGAAACGCATAAATTTTTCAATTTTTGGAAAATGTAATAATCTAAATAGATTGATTCAGAGTGACTTATTCAATCTTCCTTTAGTTATTCTTATATCAAAGAGACAACTGTCTATTCCAAAAGATCTCTAATTTAGGTGAATATTTGTATGTAGAGGTATAGAGAGAGAGAGAGAGAGAGAGAGAGAGAGTGTGTTGATACATTTTTACCAATGAATCATTTCCTTGGGCAAAAGTTGGTGCTGTTGCTTCTGCTACAAAGGAAAGATGTATTAATCGATTTTAAGGATGTTGATGGTGACACAGCTACGCTTGGCTTCTAACTCATACTCAGCTTGATTCTGAGGTGTATGTCGAGGTTTGTATTTAGCTCTTTTTTTGTTTGATTTTTGTGATGGACTTAATACGGACTGTGGTGATTCACCGCTTTTTTCTTTTGTTGTAGGCTTGGGGGTTAAAGGTATTTTTATTTTGTTCGAAGGAGATTTTACTTGATCTGGAATAGTTGTATCTTCTTCAAACATTGTAAAAACTCCCTTTTTCCATCTTTCAGATCCATTTTTCTCACTAGTTTCCTCGGTTTCATCCTCTGGAATTTCGAGTTCATTTCGTTTGTTTTCAGTCTGATTTATAATTGAGTTCATTCTTTGATCGACTAGCGTTTCGCTATCTAGTTCGAATGAATTACTATATGATTATGCCAAAATGATATTTTTACATGTTCTTGTCTGAGGTATTCTCTTCCTAGGATTCCATCTGTGTGTAGAGGAAAATCTGGAAAGACTACGTGAAAGACCACCAAGGATTTTTCTATAGATAGTATCGATTAAAAAGGAAACTTTCGTTTCATTGGGACTGGGGGATGAAAATTCTACTGCCGGGGATTCCAAATTAAATTTTGAATGTAAATTTGTCTGTCTGTTCTCATAATTTGTACGTTTGTATGACGCTTCTAGTTCTCCGTGCATGTCGCTGCGTCTGTACGTTAAGCGGATATTAGTTTAAATGGTCTGTATCGTTTGAAAAACCGAGTGAATCATGCGAATAATATGAATCAGGATTTCCTGTAGTTTTCAAAGGAACAATTGGAAAATAAGGGTTGATTGCATATGGATACTCGTATGGAGAAATATGATTATACGGATAGTTGTCGAATTCTTGCGCGTCTGAATTTGTGTTTGGTTTTGAATGATAAGCATTATAGGGATGTGCAATAGTTGAAAAATGAATATGAGGACTAGGATTATAATCATATGAATCAAAATAACTGGGGAGAGAATATCTTGATTCATGATAAGGGTTTGTGAGATATTGAGAATTTTACTGCTGCCTTGCTTCGTACTTGAGCGCGACTTTTAAAGCTGCGTTTAAATTTAGAGGGTTGCGTGCTTCTACTAAGCTTGATATACTATTCGATAAACAATGTTTGAAAGCTTCGAGGGCACAATCTCTTAACGGGGCTAGGAGTTGTTCACCATTTGGATATTTGTCTTCAAGAGCCGCTCGAGCTGCTGATTTTAGAGGAATGAGTTTATCGAAAAATTCGCTAACAATTTTCTCTCGCTTCATTCTGATTGTCGAAATCTCATATAAATACCATGAGTACGTTTTACAGGGTGCGAATCGCTGTTTCAGGTGTTTAATCAAATCATTAAGAGTCGTAAAATTTCTTCCGTGAATGCAAACCTTGGCCGAACCCTTCAAACGAGCTAAAACTGCTTTAAGATACTGCGCTTCACAATTAGATGGCACTGATGATGCTCCATTTATAAATCTTGAATAAAGTCTCTAACGGACATGTTTTTTCCATTATAATTAGGGCTGTTTATAACCTCTTGTTGTATGGTGAAACACTCTGCCATAGATGTCATCATGGCATCACTGAGGGTACGATTAATATCTTTTGTAAATTGAATTTGATTAGGATCGTCAGGCATTTTGTAAAAGTTGTGATGAACTTATTATACAATTTATTTCAAAATGGGCGATGTCAATGAGATGAGATAGCTCAATATCTGTGAATATATTAAATTCATGAAACAATCCTAGGAATTTATTTTGTTTCAGGGTGTGATATTATAATTGCGTTCGCTTATATATTCGTTATAATACAAGTGGATTGATAATACTTGAATGATTTTGTTTTCGCGATTGCTTGAGGAATTTTTTAAATCGTAGAAGTGTGTCAATTTTTTTTTAAATACACAATTGGCCCTAATCGATTATTTTCATCAAATACTGAAAAGTCTATTAACCGCGAGTGCTGGAAAGCGTTGCTGCAGTGTAAGTAAACGGTCTTATCGTAACGCGTACCCATCACTGGCGAGCGACCGCTCTCGTGGTTCAATAGAAAATGCAGTAAAGGTTAGACACTTAATCTTCGTTTAAGAACGAGCAGAAACATTGCGAATATATAGATTCGATGTCTATGGTTGCATCTAGCTCTGTAGCGACAACTTGAGTTGTCATAGACTGGATAAATCAATTATGTGAATTATCATTTCAGAATCGCGTGTGATTGGTTAAAACACTGACTTTAAAATAAAATGTTGGAAATAAGTTGTAGCTAGAACTTCTGTTCAAAGGAATAAAGTTATAATTTTAACTTTTAGTTGCTAAAATTGACTGAATCTGTAATAAGTGAATCCATTGTAGGAGTTCCAGTTACGGGCGATCAATCCGTAAAAGAAAGATTCTTACAATGGATTTTGACTTGTTTTTGTTAGAATGTAAAGTGAAATATGCAATTAATAAATGTAAATCCTGTATTTAATTATATGTTTGACCTGTTTATGGTGAAGTACAGGCTCATATATATACCATTAAGCCATTTCCCTTTCGGCGAGACTCTAGGGGTAGGCGTGCCACTACCCGATTCGGGTAGTGTTTCTAGGTGGATAGTTTCTTGTAGTAAATAACTACAAGTATGGACTCACCACACCCACGACCGCCAACAGCAACGCAGTAATATTATTCCCGAAACAGTCACCCATCCAAGTACTAACCGCGCCCAACACTGCTTAACTTCAGTGATCTAACCGGAACTGGTGTTTCCAGCGGGGTAGAAATAAGAAAACGATTCTCAAATCTTTTAATCTCAACCAATGTCGTTTTTGAATGTAAACACTTCAATTTATTTTACCGATTTACGTTTGTTATCGTTTCAAACCTGTTAAATCTTGCAATCAAAAATGTACACGTTTTAATTCTGACGGACGTGAGTGTAAATAGTACACTTCAAAATTATAAGAGTTAAATTTTTAAATTATTTGGATTGTTTTAAATGTCGAAAAGGTTCGACTTTTCAAGTTAATTAATTTTCTAGCCCGATGACGTTGATTTAAACCCTTCACTTGAACAATCCTGCTACAAGGAGTACATACAATGTTAATTCAGGTTATTTCATAGGATTTTTAACGATGGCAGAGCTTGCGAGTACGCGAAGTATACCAACGCCTATCATGCACTTCGAACTTTGCCTTGCTCCGAAGGTTACCGTGCAACGTATCTAAGAAGGACTTATACTCTCGAGTGCCGACAAAATAGCTATCTTGAAATTACACTGAAGTCAAATTTGTTAAAGGAGACACTGAATTTAAACGGACGTGACAATCCCACCGCTGCCACCAAATGAGCTGTCACGTCCCGAGCAGTAGGCGAGGATAGAATGGAAAATGGGAAAAGAGAGAGACCAGTGTGCTGATTAGCTCAGGCTGGTAAGACCTGACCAATTACTTGATTCTGGGTTTGTGTGTCACTTATCAGCCCTACGCGGACTGTGTCAGAGTACAGTGTTTGAAATGAGTAAGAGATGGTTGCTTAAATAATTTTTGCATTGTAATGAATAAGAATAAAGTTAAAAGTTACATGAAATAGTCTTACATATACCTTTCGATGCTTGAAAGGGCAAGAGAGTGAGTTGTTTTGTCGGTTGGATCTCCTCACGAACTTTAACACCGCGGACTTTATTCGGAAAGTTTCTCTGCAATGACCGAAAGTCTCAGCCGAGGGGACTTAGTTCAGGACTTGAACACGGTAACTATTTTGAGTTGAACTTGAAGGTACGCGGCTTATTGAGAGTGTTTCTTCGGTCACAATGAGTTGGAAGCCGCGACTTTGTCAAAGCGATTCGTTAACCGTAGATCGAAGAGAACAGTATGACTGCCGAGAACGTAAGACAATTGACAGAGATTTCTCTAGGGTTTATATCTGATTGGTTCTCCATGCTAGGGATAGGGCGATCGAACTTTGTAAATCGGCACGTTTTAACTTTGGAAATTGGCACGTATTCAACTTTTGAAATCGGCACGTTTCTAACTTTTGAAATCGGCACGTTTCTATTAATAATATTACTCATATCTAGTTTCGCTCAATGTTTGTGAGCGATGCTAGTGGGTAACTACTACTATTAAACTTTGAATGATTTATGCTACCGTCAGCAACCGTGGACAGGGGTCGCGCATTTCTACTCTTGACCTTTTAAGAATATGAATTCTACTACTAACTTAATTATGTGTAATGCGTTTATTCAGACACTTTGGGTTACCGTCTTGTCTGACGACACGCGAGTTTCTCCACTAGGTGGGTTATACTTTAAAAGTAACAGTGTTATGACATTATGTCGATAAATTATTACCTTAATTTAGACATACGCGTGAATTCATGTTCCATATAGTTAGTTTTCTATTGGATTATTAGGAATATGCATACATTTGCATGTTATTAAATATACTTAATTATTCTATAGCGGTAGAGTCTGCGATTAAAATCTCTCATTAACCGAACGTATGATAAGTTATCGGTATTCTCTGAGTACTTATCCTTCCATGGTAATACTTTAAGTATCTTGTGGTCTCTTTCTTACCGACCGTAGTACAGTTACCATTCCTAGGTTTAAACTCAGAGAAGATCGGTAACGCTATGACTTGTAGTTGATGGAAATAACCTGACATACGTAAAGTAAGGTGGGTTGCGCCTAGCTAGGCGTTACATCGATTAGTTGATTAATATGGAAACTTCCCAAAAAGAGATGAAAGAAGCGTTGCGAATTTTGAACAGTAAAAATGCTCAGCGCGCACGCGAATTCGAATATATCGCTAAACATGGGAATTTGTTGTTAACAGAAGATGAGAGCTCTGGTCACAACACTAGAGTAAAAGATACCTCATACGAAAATGGGGATTCATCAAAACCCAGAACTTCGTCTCTTCCTCCGCAAGAAAGTAATTCACCAAAAGATCCCCCACTGGAAAATAATCGAACGGAATAGGGTGAAAATCACAGGCAAAACGCATCAGCACTAACCCAACGTCCTTAAGAAAGCATGCGAATAAATCGTTTTCCACGCCGAGAGTATAGTAGCAGCTCTCTATCCCCGATTCGGCAAAGAAATTTCGCGAATTCTCACGCGGCTCGTTTACAGGCAACATCCATTCCCGCGACAATGTCTATTTCCGCAAAGGATGTAATCAGAACCGTCGAAGAATTGAGAGGACATGATGATGTCGGTGTCGAGGACTTTATCAAGTCAGTTAAACGTGCGAAATTGAGATGTTCGGAACCGAATTTACTTTTGGATTTCATCATAATAAAAAAATTGATTAGCATTTCGAACTCGAAAGTTCATTGCCTCACTACCCGATTCGGGTAGTGTTTCTAGGTGGATAAATACTACCGTGTGGGTCCACCACACCCACGACGGGTCAACAACACGCAGTATTCCCCGAACGGTCACCCATCCAAGTACTAACCTCGCCCAACACTGCTTAACTTCAGTGATCTAACGGGAACTGGTGTTTTCAGCGTGGTATCGCCGTTGACGTTGGATTTCATCATAGCCGAAAAAATTAATGATCAAGCAAAACGTGCTATCCGCTTCAGCTCAATAGATGATTACGATCAGTTGTTCTCAGCTTTGAGATAAAATGTAGGAATAATCAGTTCAGTTGAGTTAAGTCAGTCAAAACTTGAATCCGTCAAGCAAACAGGCATGGAAAACGTTCAAAATTATAATATGCGGTTCCGACCACATTATAGTGAATTCATTTACGCGTTCCAAAACGAACAATCGAACCCAAACTCGCGACGTTTAGCTATTCATATAGAGGAGAAATCGGCAATAAAAAAATACATAATGAACTTGAAGGATGAAATCGGCGCACGAGTTCGCCATCTGTTAACGAATATTTTAAGCGAAGCAGAGCAGGAAGCTTTAGAATCCGAGGTTTGGTATAGGGAAAAGCATCACAGTAGATACCCAAATTCCAGACCACCCGGTAACAAACCCCTGACAAACACGGCATTTGCTCAGCCTAGGTCAGCATTCCAACATGCCCCATCCGCTTCAATGTACCCAAGCATTGACAACCCTCCAAATTACCCTCTGCCTTTACAACAGAGACTTCAAATGTTTTGTAAAATCTGCAAAAGATCGGGACACAACGATTCCCAATGCTATAGCAAAGACCGAAATTTCCTATAGGACTCTGAACGTTCCGCCCACCGAATCGCGTTCACAATTTACAGGTGGACAAAGAACTCCCAGAAAACGTTCTGGACTCTCAAGAGGACGAACTGATAACAGAGACAGAGTCTCCGCAATATCAGGAAGACTATTCACAATTAGAGCGAACCTACATGGTACAAACAGAACAGGAAGAATTTTAGTTGACAGCGGATCCTCACTCAACCTAATCAAGGATGAGCTTGTTCATTCAAATCATCCACGTGGAAAATTTAGCAAAGTATTCCTTATGAGAAACGAGCAACACCAGACAAACGAAGTAAGAAAATTAAAATTTCAGGGAAAAGAGCATGTGCTCGTCATTGTATCAAACGATTTTCCACTACCAGAAGAGGGAATCATCGGGGTTCCATTCATGTATAGTTATAAATTTAGCCTTTCAAACACTCATCTACAATTGGCAAATCTTAAACATAAATTGCATGAAGACGGGCTATTTGTACCAAAAAGCTTGATTTAAATAATGACCGTGCAAGTAGAAAATAAACAGGGGCATATGCTCATTACAGATCATCCACATATTCCAGACTCAATTTGCAGAATTCAGAAACATCAATTAAGAATTCCGATTTCTAATCAGACAGAACAAATGATAACGATTTCAACCACGGAAATCCAACCCAAGTATATAACTGTTCAACCCGAACGCGTAGAGAGGGTACATTTTATTACGACGAAGGAATTAGCCAAGAGATTGAAACTTCTTAGAACAAACACAAGACTTTTGCATATCGAAGAAAAACACCGAGAAGGAATAAATGAAATTGTCCAAAGTTATCACGATATTCTTACCTTAGAAGTAGATGCTCTCCCATGCACAACTTTGGCAAACAGGAAATTATCTTAAAAGATCAGAGACCCATTAACATTCCTTCTTATCACCAACCAGAGTGTCATAAAGCTGGAATAAATCGTCAAGTGAGAGAAATGCTGAACGAGCGAGTAATCTCTATGTCCAAATCACCTTTTAACCCACTTTGGTGGAACGTTCCGAAGAAAGTTGATGCTTCCGGAAAGAAAAAATGGCTCATTGTCATTGATTTCAGGAAGCTGAACGAAAGAACTGACCTAGACGCATATCCGCTACCAATAATTGATGTTATACTCGACCACTCAGGAAAGGCGAGGTTCTCTTCAGCATTGATTTAATCTCCGGATTTCATCAGATACCTATGGATCCAGAATCAAAAAAATATACAGGCTTCAATACACAACAAGGTCATTTCGAATTTGAGAGATTACCATTCGGTCTGAAGAATTCGCCGGCAACCTTCCAGAGGATGATGGACACAGCTCTCAGAGGTTTGGTAGGAAACATTAGCTTTGTTTATCTTGAGGACATCGTCGTTTTCGGATCGAGCCTTAAGTAACACAGTGAGAACCTCGTCATAATCTTCGATAGGCTGCGACAAACGGGATTGAAGTTACAGCCTGATAAATGTGAGTATCTGAGACCAGTCTTGGAATATCTGGGTCACGTGATCACAGCAGAAGGGGTAAAACCAAATCCCAATAAGATTGAAGCAGTAAGGGACTTCAAAACACCCACAAATCCAAAACAGGTAAAATCGTTTCTGGGACTCGCCGGGTATTATCGAAAATTTACTAAGAACTTTTCCACGAGGGCTAAGCCACTTATTGACCTTACAAAAGAAAATCATCCTTTTCAATGGACATCAGATTACGAGAGAGCCTTCGAGGATCTAAAGGACTGCTTATGCTCATCGCCAGTGTTGAGATACCTTGATTACAAAAAGCAATTTGTTTTAACAACAGACGCTTCAAATGTAGGTCTCAGGACAATCCTTTCTCAAGAAGGTCATCCCTGCTGTTACATTTCTAGGACACTCAGTAGACCTGAAATGACATATGACACAACACAAAAGGAACTGCTTGCTACAGTCTGGGCAGTCAAACGATTAAGGCAATACCATCCAGCGTCTAAACTACTCAGATGTAGACTTCGCCTTGAGGCTTACCAATATGTATTCGAATATATAAACGAGGAAGAGAATACAGCCGCCTAAGCATTGTCGCGTATGTATTCAAAACGGGAAGGAGACGGTGAAGAAGGAAATGCAATAGAAGTTCAGGACATGAACACCGAACACGAACTTTTTGAAACGGACAGCGAAAATGATGGAGCGGAGCCCATGCTGTATAAGAAGATCAAGGATTTCACCAATCGCAAGAACTGGAAAATCTTCAAATTTCACATGGAAGACCCTCCAATAATAAACACTGAGAAAGTGAGGTTGCATGGCATGCTCAACTTTCTTCTTCATAAAAAATTCCCAGAACATGCATTTTCTGTATGTGATCGACGAAATAAAGAGTTAACGAGAGAAGACAAACAAAACCTTATGTCTGAAGCACATGGAAACATCGGAACAGGTCACTTTGGAGAAAACAAAACCATAAAGCGACTCAGGGAAATTATCTTTTGGGATAATATGGAGAATGAAGTCATCGACTTTATCAAGAAATGTGACATCTGTAAAAGAGAGAAGTTGACACGCATTAAGCCAAAAATCGAAGCAGCGATTCCCGAGATGCCAGTGGCACCTAACGAAAAAATGGCAATGGACATTTATGGTCCACTGCCTATAACACAATCTGGACACGAGTATATACTCTCTATCCAAGATGTTTTAAACAAGTATCTGGTTCTAATACCGCTCAAAGAAACTAGCAGTGAGTCAATCATACCACAATTGATGGATCATATACATATTTTCTTCTCCGAAACAGATTCTGACTGAGCAAGGAGCAAACTTCGTAGCAAAATTGGTTCAAAAATTCGAAAATCTATTTCGAATTAGACACATAAAAACTACAACCTTTCCCCCTCAGGCGAATGGAGCATTAGAGAGAACCCATGCAACGGTGAAGGATTTGTTAAAAGCCTTTATCGCCGATAATCAAATTAAGTGGGACTTGAATCTCAACCTTACTTATTTAACTTATAATGTAGCAGTTCATGAAAGCATAGGGTTAAAACTTTTCAAGATAACCTACGGAAGAACAGCAAACCTGCCTTCGATTCTCGCCACCACCAGTTCTTTAAGCCATCAAGTACTCGTGGATATGTGGAGGAAGCGGCATGAAGCCTATTCAGCAAAGGGAAAGGAATCAATCCAGAGGACACAGGAGAGATTAAAAAAATTACAGGATTCAAATATTGTCATTTTAAATCCTATTTTCGGTGCCGGCGATCTTGTACTTGTCTATAACGAGACTAAACACTAGATTTATCAACATGTGAAATATCTCGCCCCATAAACCAGTGTTAGAAGGTCGATGTTTTAAACCCACAGTATTTCAAATCAAATCCCCACGTTCATACAAAATATTTGACAATTAAATGTGAAATCTTCGACAGCAGTAATTTAGTGATTGTGAATTCTCTTTTGTTAAAGATTCTTCGGCTTTAACGAACACATTCTTATCATGTATCTCGTGCTTCGCACTCAAATAAAATTTGACCAATACGCGAATTTTTCTATATTATGTTCAACTTCAATATATTGAATGTATATACTATATTAATATCTGTATATCTTGGCTTCAAACTGCTCATTCGGATATAGCAAAATAAAGAACAAATTTTATTTTTCATGATTTTTTTAATATTCGTTCCTTATTTGACATTAATCTCTAGACGTTTTTACACAACTTCAAATTTTTTATCTGTAATGTTATATTTCACGATTAAATTAAAAACTACACGTCCTATAAAAAAATGGATGAAAGCAAATTTGTAGATATAATATAGACGAAAAAATCATGACATCAGCTTAAGATCGATTCAGAAACAAAACTGTAGTACGCATCTTTTCAAATCTCACAAATTGAAAACTTTAATATTCAATTCGTATTTTTTTTTAGAATATTTGAAAAACGTGATTTTTTGTAAATATTATGCCCCTGTTCGCAACTGCTGCATTGGACAGAACAAAATAAAGTAAATGTATTTTATTATTTGTTCTTTATTTTACAATAATTATTTTTTGCATTTATTTTACAAAGTGTACATAAACAAATATGTTTTAGATAAATGAAGAGATTTCCTTTTCGACAAAGACAGACAGACACCGACGTGAAAACTATTTTTTTTTACTCAGTGGGCCACGAAACATCGAAATTTCATGGAATCCACAAAAGTTATTCTTCACATAAAATTAGTACTTTCTCATTATGATGAGAATGTAATAATTCGTTATTTTTTGTGCGATCAAAATTTGAATTCTTGATTTTTCAAGAAAATTCAAGAAGTTGTCATGACATTCTTGTAGGGCTTCCGAAAAGTAAAGCTTTTTGTCTTCTGACTTTTTTTATGTAGTACTTTGTTTCGCTCAAAACGTTAATTTTTGTTTTTTGGGGGGATTTAAAAATTTCTATAACTCTAACAATTTTATTTTTATCGAAAAAAGTCGTGGGGGTAAATTGTTTGAATTACTGAGTACTATGGATGGCCGCCCATGGAATTTCTGAATTTTGAAAACAATGGTGCAACAATTTTTGAAAATGTTCTCACTTTTTAAATTTCTATGGACAATAGCTGGTTAACCAACTCGATATTTCTTTTAGATCCCCGAAACTGTGTGCGAAAGCACAATCCATTCCAATGAGTCTTTTAAAAGTTATCCGATATACAGACGAAGACGACGACAACAACAACAACAACAACGACAGATGGACAGACACCGACGTGAAAACTATTTTTTCTGACTCAGGGGGCCTCAGAAAGTCGACATTTTATGGAATCCACGAAACTCATTTTTTACATAAAAACAATACCTTCTCATTATGATGAGAATGTAATAATTAATTATTTTCTGTGCTATCAAAATTTGAATTTTCGATTTCTTCAAGGAAATTCAGAAAGTTGTCATGATAATCTTGTAGGGCTTTCAAGAAGTAACGTTTTTTGTCTCTTGACTTTTTTTCATATTGTGCTTTGTTTTTCTTAAAATGTAACTTTTCGTTTTTTTGGGGGGATTTTGAAAATGCTATAACTCTAATCATTTTCTTTTTATCTAAAAAAGTCGTGGGGGCAAATTGTTTGTATTGCTACCAACGGCCATACCACGCTTAAAAAACCAGTTCTCGTTAGATAACTGAAGTTAAGCAGTGTTGAGCGCGGTTAGTACTTGGATGGGTGACCGTCCGGGAATACTACTAACCACGTGCTGTTGGCGTGTCGTGGGTGTTGTGAGCCCACACTTTTAGTTATTTACTACAAGAAACTATCCACCTAGAAACACTACCCGAATCGGGTAGTGTCACGCCTACCTCGAAAGGGAAATGGCTTAATGGTATACATACACACATACTGAGTACTGTGGATGGCCACCCATGGAATTTCTGAATTTTGGCAAGAATGGTCCAACAATTTTTGAAAATGTTCTAACTTTTCGAATTTCCATGGAGAATAGCTGGTTAACGAACTATATATTTCTTTTTGGTCTCTGAAACTGTGTGCGGAAGCACAATCCAATCCGATCAGTCTTTTGAAAGTTATCCGGTATACAGAAGACGACGACAACGACGACAACGACAGACAGACACTGACGTAAAAACTATTTTGTTTGACTCAGGGCGCCTTGAAACGTCGACATTTGATGAAATCCACGAAAGTCAATTCTCAAATAAAATCAATACCTTCTCATTATGATGAGAATGTGAAAAAAAAACGGAATTTTTGGATTTCATGCACCTACATTGTCCCGCCGAAACCGAAAGCCCGGGTCCCAAACTGCAGTGGGCTGTCCATCTTTTTACTTGCAATATCCACAAATCCCGCCGGAGAGCACTCGTCGTTTATTGTCTGGGCGGAACGATCACATACGAAATTAACCAATGCGTGGACAGGTCCCGCGTATTTCAAACTTAACTTAGGTTTTTTGTAGCAATGGAAATACAAATTTTTGTTATTTTGAACACCAGGAATATTTGACGCAATCATAAAGATAGTTTAGTGAGAGCCTCGCTATGGCGCGACTTTTTCTTAAGGGGGGAAGTGTAAAAAACTGTGATTGTTCATTAAAGCCCTTACAGTCCACTAGCGGCAGCACCTAACGGGTGTGCAAAATGACATGAGATATTATTAGCTAGACTTACAAAAGATAACGTCGAGATTTCGTGCTAGAATAGATAAATAAAATAAGGAAGACATTGTTACTGACTAGTTCGAATCAGAATATAAGCTAATTTTTAGTTGTGTAAAAGCTGTAAAAACTAATGAACTTTTTACTACTATTAATTATTTGACGTTTTTGATAGTGAAGCATGCAATGGGATTTGAGCCTGAATAGAGGAAACGTAGTTAATGGCCATTTTTCAGGAAGCGAGGATAGGCCGCGGTTTCATCATGGATTGACGTGAGAATGAGGTCATACAATAGTCAAGTTGGGGATGTGAATACGAACTCTGAGTGGTTGTAAGTATGATTATAAATAGAGAGTAGGAATGCGAAGATCAGATTTTGACTGACTCGCGACGCTGAAGCTGTGTTTCTCTCTCTCCGAATTTTTGTCAATTTGGACTGAGAATTTTTCTTATCAAAGTAATTGAAGAATAAATGTGTATGATACTTTCAATTTCTAACTTCGTTTTTAATTGACTTTTACCTTAACTGCTAATAATTAAAACGTTATTTTAATTAAACTTGTAGTTATAATATCTGGACTTGGACAATTTGTTTCATGGTTGGTTTTGACAAGTTGGAAACCGGACGTGGAGGGTTTTCACCCTTGTTGTGGAACGAACTCACTAATCACTAATAATTAAATTTCAAAAATTAATAATTTTCGTGCCAAAATTATCCCGGATCGCTACAGTCTTATGACTGCAGCGACATCTTTCGGAACGCTGGCGTATTAATCGCGTCAAAATACGGTTGATACTTGGGAAAAATGACCATAACAACTCTCACCCAAGCTTGACTCAAGCTTGGCACCAGCATTGGGAGACTTGAACAAAATATTCACCCAACATTGACCCAAGTTTCGGTGCTATTAGGGAAGTAACTCTAAAGGGCGCACTTATCAGTGCAGCTGTAGAAAATAGATGAGTTCCATACTGCGTGGTAGTTATAGTGAAAATAGTAATTAAATAACGTTATTATCTGACTCCAAAGTTACTACTATAACCACTATCAGAAAATTGAATAAATTTACCACATAATTCAAGCTCAACAAACAGACTTTTATTCAGTTCAAAGAACATTGCACGTTCTCCTGTCAGACGTGTGATCGACCGGGCGGCTGGACGACAAGTTCTTGAGGGAAGCCCGAAGCGGGCCGACTTGGGAACTAGGATTACACTGAAAAAATTTTGGGCAAGCAGTGTTACGTCCAGATTTTGCGGAAGTAGAAACTATTCCGCCGGCTCCAACGATGATTGGACGATGAAAGTTCCAAGGGTTCATTGCTGACTTCGAATGGCTTGAAAGCAAAACTGCGAACTGTCAAGATGAATCCAGGAATTGAATAAAAACAAAAACGAGTTTGCACGTTTATAAAATGTTCCACTATATACTTTATAATTATACAACACAATTGTTTAAATTGATTTCCCAATTAATTTAAGTGACAAAATAGTCGATTTGATAATTAAACGCGATACACAATCCTTTATTTCGATGTTCAATAATAGTTCAAATGCAGGAAGGCTTTCTTCTGATGTCGATTTCGACATCACCCACCACTCATCATGTGGATGATTTCATCCTAAACACCACAAAACAAGTCAGAACTCCGATCCTGACTGATCCAGATCAATCCAGATCAGTCCTCGCTGATTCATGGATTTGCGCAACATTATTAGACCCTTCCGTCTTGTTTACTACATATTTCGGCGCCCTTCTGTCGGGACTTAATCTAGACCGGATATTCTTAATTGCTATGACTAATTCTACGACGCATTTACCTATGAGAGAGAGAGAAAGAAAACATGCATCATCCTTACATTATTTCTCGATATTTCCATATAGCCTCGTTTTCCCCTCTAATATTGAAAAATTCGTAATATAACTCCATAAAAATTATATTATAATTTACAGCCATTTGTTCTATTTCGGCGAATTCTTTCATGAATAAATTGTAATAATTTATCCATTATCAAATGATTTTAAAGTTATTAAAGAAAATATTGTATCATTAATAATTTGAATTTCAGGTTTTTAAATGATGAAGTTGCAATCAAATCATTGTTCCGTAATAAAGAACCAGCTCAACTATTTAGTTAGTTCCCATTTACTAAATAAGACTTTTCAAACAAATTCAAATTTAGAATTTATTCCCGCGTAAAAATGGAGTCACGTTACTTTAGAAAAATCGCATTTCGTCACGCCTTTCCCCCTATTTTAAAAAGTTGTTCCTCTTAACAACTTTTTACGATTGTTATTATTATTTTAATTAACTTGTATTTGTAAGAGTTCAATATTACCTTAATAAGGAGATAATAACTTCCCAGAAAATATAAGAATTTAAAGAAATTACCAAGAGGTTTGAAAGTTTAAAGAAATTTCCGGAAGACTTGAGAACTTTACAGAATCCTTAGTGACCCTTCCTTCGAGGCGATTTCCCTCAGTGTTTGTTCTTCTGAACCGGTTA
The DNA here is from genome assembly GCA_932178445.1 of Andricus quercusramuli. Classification (NCBI taxonomy): domain Eukaryota; kingdom Metazoa; phylum Arthropoda; class Insecta; order Hymenoptera; family Cynipidae; genus Andricus; species Andricus quercusramuli. The sequence continues at coordinate 40,816 of CAKNXH010037201.1, read as the reverse complement.
ACCCTGTTTCCTCCACTTATTGCGAATCACAGTTAATTAAATTGTTTTTCTCCCTTTCAATGTCATAAGTGATAACTCAAATACATTTCTCTTATTACCGTTCCATTTCCCTTCCTTTACAACCTAACCCATTCATCACAGGAGTGGAAACAACTACAAGTGACAACCTAACCTCTAACCGAGCCTCTAACTGTCACTTTTTCTTCTGAGTCAGATAAGTACTATTTACTTATTTTTGTATCAATGATTAAAATCATAAAAAAATTCTAGAAATATTTCTTTGTTAAAATTTTAATAAAAATTAAAATTGCTTCACATAATTTTAAACTTTGACCAGATTAGAATTATTTGTTATTAATTAAAAGTCGTTAATAATTAAATTATTTATATAGTAAAAAATTAATTAATTCTATGTATCTGTTAGATTATCAAAATAGGGAAAATAATATCAGAAGTTACGTTCTTTTGAATTCAGCGTAAAGATATAAATCTTAAATTCTAATGAAAAGAAAGCATACAGAAAAATATATTTACATGAAATATTTACATTCAAGTGTTTATTTATGTAGAACAAATTAATTCCGGGATATCACTGAATTCAAATCTTCTCCCTTTCAAAATATATATGTAAATTAAAATAAGATATCTATGTTTTAAATTTTGGTTTTTCAAAACGAAAATGTTTTGTTCCGAATTGCTCAAAAACTCCTGCATAATTAATTCCATACACACAGCAACTAAATTAATACATATATTTATTCCTATATTAAATCTTGTTACAATTACTACCTCAATTCAATCATACATGGCTTGACGGTCGCGAAAGGCACATTTTATCTTTCTTTTGGTGCGTGGGCCTCACGCCGCTTCACAACCCCGGCTTATGCCGTACGAACCCACAGGAAACTCACAAAAACCTGGGGGCAGGCTGCAGCCTTTCCTATACACAATATATTTTTATCTATTCATTCATACATATTATACTATTTAATAATTTAATCTTGCACAAATTTCTAGCAATTTTAGAAATTTAAATTTTTCAAGCAAAATCTGACCTCAGGGAAACCATTTCATCATCACTCTACGTAATCGCTTCACCACTTCATTCCATTTGCCCCTCCCTTTAGAATAAAGAAAATTAAAATTTTCTCTTACTCCAAGACCCTTAAGCTTGCCTTGAAATTACCCATCTACAGGATGTGCTGCCAACTTCAATTTATCCAAATGAACAATCTTTGACTTATTGGGTCTTATTCTAATGTGAGCATTCCGGGCTCCCAATAGATTTTCCATTACGAATGGGCCATCAAACAATGAATAAAATTTTTTATCATGCCTGTTTTCCCTCTTTAAATAAACGGGTGCTCCTACCTTAAAATTTTTAGGATTTGCTTTTAGATCATAATATTTTTTTGATTTTTCCTTAGCATTCTGAAGTCATTCGGGAGCTCCAGACTGAATATTATCTAGTTTGAGGAAAAGCTCACGCAAATAGTCAACAGATGTTTTTTTCAGGAGGTTTTTCATCGAAGCTTGTGGGTAAGACAGCTGCTCTACCGAATACCAAAGTATACGGGGCGAAACCCGTACTTTCGTGGACAGCAGTGTTATAAGAAAAAACGGCAAATCGGAGCCATTCGTCCCAATTGTGAGGACCTTCGAAAGGGCGCAAATAATCAATTAGAGTATGATGACTTCGTTCAAGGGATCCAAGACTTTGATGATGGTAAGCAACAGATTGAATTTTCTTAATTTTAAATATTTTGGAAAAATTTTGAATAACCTTACTTGTCAAATTTGTTCCTTGATCCGATTGTATGATTCGAGGACAACCATATCTTGATATAAAGTTTTCTGCTATTGCATGAGCAATAGTTACGGAATCTGTCATTTTTAACGGAATTGCATCGGAATACTTAGAAAATACACATTGAATTGTTAAAATGTTTCCTGGAGGCCTCACCGGAAGTGGCTCGACGAGATCAATTTGAATTTTCTCAAATGGCTCCTTTGGTGTATCTGTTATCACCATTGGCATTCGCGTACCCTTTCTAAGTACCTTATTCTGCCTGCAATTTTTACAAGGACCTTATATTCTCTCTACATCAGATTGCATGTTTTTCCAAAAATATTTTTCCCTAATACGCCAATAAGTTTTATTGATTCCTTTATGACCACCTACCACCGATTCATGGAATTCCTTTATTATTTCGTCCCGTTGATGGATAGGAGGAATGATACTTTCACCATTGCAAATTACTACGCGAAAACCAGAATCTTTAAAATGCTGCAAAAATATTTGCTCAATTGAGAGCCAAGTTATCGAATCTAGATTATGTCCTTTATCTGAAATTTTGACTACTTTAATATCCAAACTTTCCATGGCGTTTCTTAGTGCTAAAATAGCGCTGGAGACATGGTTTAAGAAGACCTTATAATCTTTTTTATCCTTAACAACCATACTGAAAATGTATCGATCTCTTCTCGAATACACCACGACATCGCCCAATTTTGCCCTTCCATCATTAAAATTATTATCTACATCAAATAATTGATTTTCAATTAACGCTTCATTACTTTCCGATTCAAATAAGCCATCGTAAGGAACAATATGAGCAATTGGGCCCTTGCCCATTATTACTTTATCTTTTGTATAAGAAATGCAATTTTGATTTTTCATTACTGGATTGGATTCAACATGGGTTATTTTTCCCACTTTTTCACAATTGCCTTCTGAGTCAGAGATCACCCTTTCACTTTCGTCCAATTTATCTAGACGAATCCTTGGCCCTCCGTCCCATACATTCTCCGGGATAAGGCTCTTCGGTAGTTTTTCGGGCACATGCTCGTCGACGATTCCAAAATCGTTAGGGGGAAGCTCAGAGTCCGACTTAACGGCACCTGACGACCCACCACCCGATTCCACATTGATCCCTAACATCATCTTAATGCATTGAAGGCCAAAGGATCCCAATCCCCAGAGCTTGGAGCTAGTTGTTGTAACTGCGTCCGCCCTGATATCGGGGTCCCTAATTATCTGACCCAGCGGGAACCTCATGGACGTTGTTGTCTGGTTTGATTCCCGTCCCTGGGTGACCTGTGGTGGAATGACTCTTTCGTCATTTCTTTTTTCCCGAGACAAATCAACATTGTCTCGACAAGTAAAATCACCATTACTTGTCCAAACAAAATCACCATTGCTTACATTCATCCGGGCAAAATCACCATTTGCCCCGACTCTAGTTTCGGGGTTCACTCCACTGAGAAACACTCGACCAAGCAATCCATTTATTTCTTGATCATTTTTATTAACAACAGCATCACCCATCTCCTGCTCAGATGACAGACGGGTATGGTCAGAGTACGCGAACTTCAGAACACGACCATTCACCAACTTTACAGGGAGGAGAGCCTCTCCTTTATATTCAGGAGGATTCCTTGACAATGCATCTGCATTTAAATTCACTTTTCCGGGTATATAAACGATGTCGTACTCGTACTCGGAAAGCTCGACACGCCACCTTGCAAGTCTTGAATTTGCATCCTTTAATTTATAGAGCCATACCAAAGGTCGATGATCAGTGACCAAGGTGAATTTACGTTATATAAGGTCGAAAATGTCTAACTCCAAATACTATTCCTAGCAATTCTTTCTCGACTGTTGGGTAATTTAATTCAGCGTGTAATAAGACACGTGACGCAAAAGATATTGGAAGATTTCGTCCTATATTTCCTTGACTCAAAACTGCTCCTAATGCATAATTCGATGCATCAGTTGTTATAATAAAAGGTTCTGTAAAATTGGGATATTGTAATATGGGCTCTGAACAAATAGCATCCCTAAGTTGTTCGAAGGCTTTCTGTTCTTTGTTTGCCCATTGAAATAGAATATCTTTCTTCAATAAATATGTTAAAGTTTTCAATATTTTTGCAAATTCTGAAATGAATTGCCTATAATATCCGACTAACCCTAAAAATTGTTTAATATTTTTCTTTGTTCTAGGTACCGGAAAGAATTTCACCGCTTCTATCTTCCTAGGATCTGGTTTTAGTCCGTCTTGAGTTATTATATGGCCCAAATAAGCGATTTCACGTCTCAAGAAATGACATTTTTCGGGCTGAAGAGTCAACCCTGCACTTCTCAAGCGCGATAATAATGCCCGAATTTTCCTATCATGATCTTCCGAATCCGAGGCATAGACGACAATGGCATGCATATAAACAAAGAGTTCAATTCCCTGAAGACCAGTGAGAACTTGATCCATTACTCTTTGAAAAGCCGCAGGAGCATTTTTCAATCCGAAAGGCATACGAGCGAATTCCAAATGACCAGAAGGAGTGGAAAAAGCAGTTTTCTCTTTAGATTCCAGATCCATAGGAATCTGATGAAACCCTGAAGCAAGGTCCATTACCGAGAAATATTTACTTCCTCCAAGCTGGTCTAAAATATCAGTAATATTAGGAAGTGGGTAAGCATCTGCGATTGTTTTTTTCATTTAGGGAACGATAATCGATGACCATCCTCCATTTTTTATTCCCTTGAGCATCTGCCTTTTTGGGTACAATCCACAATGGTGAATTATAAGGCGAAACAGACGGCTGAACTATTCCAGAAGCGAGTGATTCGTCCGTCTGTCTCCTAATCTCGTCTTTATGAATATGAGGGTAACGGTATTGTTTTACGTGAACCGGTTTTTCATCAGTTGTTAAAATTTTATGATTTAAAACATTGGTAGCACCTAATTTATTTCCAGGTAATTTAAATTGATAAGAAAATTCAAAAAATATTGACAATAAGCTTTCTCTCTCTTCTTCATTTAAATCATCCGTTTTCATAAAATTCTGAATTTCTAATAATCTTTGAGCTTGCTCCTTTTGTTTACTTTTTATATCCCTTTTGTGTTGAACTAGAGGAAAATGTACCTCCGGTGGTTCATACTCTTCCAGTTCAATAGCGGGTATTGTTAAATAAACATTTTTATTGTTGCTATTTATGATAAATATTTGTGCAATTCCTGAGTCATTTGTTACTAGACATTCTCCAGCAAAAATACCGGGACCGCAAGAAAGTCGAGGCACATAACCCTCCTCAACTAATGCATTTTTTAGAACAATCTGAACTAAGGCCTTTGACCTTGCTGGTAAAGTTATGGTGGCATGGGTTGAAAGTGGGAATTCTATATCTCCTAAATGAAGGCAATCATCAATAAAATTCAAAACTGCATGATGCTGACTCAGGGCTTCAACACCTAAAATTCCATTCTGTTGAATAGGAAAATCTTGTGAGACAACTTGAAAGGGTGTTTCTATCCGTTTTATTTTTATTTTTACCTCTCCCAGGGTATTAATCATTTCTGGACCAATCCCTACTAAGTTATATATTCGTCTTTTATTTATCCATACTCGCGAATCTAAAACCTTTTCTTTAATGAAATTCACACTAGATCCGGTATCTACTAACAAAATTGCTTTATTTTTCAAAAACAGGTTTTCTAAAGAAATCATTGGCATCAGACTCATTTCTTTGTCTGATTTGCGTTGAAGGACGATCCCTTTTCTAGTTTAAAGAATTTTCGCGTTTTCTATTGAGGAATTCTCTCTATTTGTCATCCTTTTCCCTAAGTCTACACTCCCCTAAATTGTGATTGTTTAAATAGCAATATGTGCAATTCTTTCTCTCTCTATCTTTAACATTATTTGCTAACTGTGGGCAAAATCGCCTAAAGTGCCCATATTCCTTAGAATTAAAATATTGGAAATCTACACGCTTGCAGTTATTTCCGATTTTCAAGACTCTCTTGTCTTGAATATGCGCAAATTTTTTCCTTGAAGGTAAATTTCGCTCGCTTTTATCACTAAGTTCAGTTTCGCATTTTCCCTGATCTGGATTGTGAATTCTTTTCCAACTCTTCCATTGGAGATCCACCTGATTTACCAGTGCTATTGCTTTTTCTAATGTATTAATTTCCTTTTCCCGGATTTGTAAATAAACATCTTTATCTAAACCTAGCAAGAAATTCCCTACACTGGTTGTTCGATAGGCTTCACATATCCCTATTGCCTTCTCAATCGGTGTATTTTCCATAATTTGGTTTGTTAATTTATTCAAAATTTGGCTTACTCGCGCCCCATATTCAGTTATAGATTCATTAGGCTTTCTTTTAACATTTGTTAAATCTTGCAACAATTGACTCGCATCCTTTTGTGGGGAATAAATTTGTTCTAAAGGTTTTACAATTTCTTCTAGAGTTATTCCTACGCGATCTTGAATATGAACACGGGCCTCCCCAATTATTTTGGTTTTAATTGACATAGTTAAATATGGAGTTTCTTGAGGACCAACCATTGTAGCTGAGAGTCGACAATGTTCTACGAACATTTTTACCGACATATTACTCCCATCAAAAGAAGGAATAATATATCTTACTATTTTTGAAATTTTAATTGGATCTGTCATACTAGTAGAAGATGTACTAGAAAAGCGAGAATAAAGTTGCAACGAATTATTTTATATTCCCAAGTCTAAATTTAAATTTTGATTTTCAGGTAGAGAATTTCCTGCGTTTGATAAACTACCAGACGCAAGGAATTTCCTGACTAACTGGCATTTCATCAGGCGTATCTCGTGAGCGCAAGTTGTACACATTTCTTTCATCGCTGTTCACGATTGGCCCTTTATTTTTGCCAATTCGAGGTCTCGTGCCTCTACTTAGAGCTGTTGCCTTTTTACGTGGATTAGGCATTTTTAAGTTTCAAATTTCAAGATATACTCGTTGCAATTTATCCTTATTACGAGATAAGATATTGAACTCAAATAATTAATAATAATAATTATGATTAAATAATCAGATATGTATTACTAAATTCTCAATTATTCGAATAAGCATTTACTTCACTAGTTTGCTCCAAACTAAATATGATTATGAGATTACTAAATACTCAAATTTATTTTAAGACACTCAATGATATAAATTCGAAATTCCACATTAACTCAAAAATTTCAACCTTGAAATTCAAAACTCTATTAAATAATAGTATAGTGTTTGTCTTCTACTCACAGTTTGTTGACCTTTCAGCTAGTAGTTTAAGAATATTCACTCACTTAATTCTCTCTTACGCTGTTATTATTTTTAGGAAAAATGAGAGAATTCTCTGTTGAGCACGCTGTCACCACTTCTGAAAACTCTTCTGTATTCAGTCCTTGAGATTCCAACGAAGTATTGATCGGAAAATTGGTCCTTTTTGCAGAGTCCTGACGAGTCCAAGATACTGATCCCCCGTTGCCGTAACCCTCTTGTGGGCCGGTCCCACGTTGCCACAAGCCTTCCCGGGCGGGTCCCTCGTTGCCGTAACCCTTCACGGGCCCGGTGACTCTGGTTCCGGTTCAAGCCTTGTCTTCACCTTTCTCAATCTCTCGCACTGACGGGTCCTGGACCTTAAATGTAATCGTCCCAGGATTATCCACCAACACTCGAAATGAATTAAGGCGCTCGAACACTTGAGATTTCAAATTCTCAAGGTTTTTCAAAATATTTGTAATTTTAAATTATTTTGACTTAGGTTCACGGTGCAACAAATCCCACCAAAGCTGTCAACAATTGTTACGTCCAGATTTTGCGGAAGTAGAAACTATTCCACCGGCTCCAACGATGATTGGACGAAGAAAGTTCCAAGGGTTCGTTGCTGACTTCGAATGGCTTGAAAACCAAAACCGCGACCTGTCAAGATGAATCCAGGAATTGAATAAAAACAAAAACCAATTTGCACTATTATGAAATGTTCCACTAGTTTTTTTATAATTATACAACACAATTGTTTAAATTGACTTCCCAATTAATTTAAGTGACAAAATAGTCGATTGGATAATTAAACGCGATACACAATCTTTTATTTCGATGTTCAATAATAGTTCAAATGCAGGAAGGCTTTCTTCTGTCATTTTGAATGCACGCTCCTATATTTCTAATCTTATATCTGATGACATAGAAGGGCTCGCATTAGAAATGTCGTCACTAATAGCCAATCATAATTCTAGTTTTAAGTCGATGTCGACATCATCCACCAATCAGCTTGTGGATGATTTCACCCTAAATGCCACAAAACAAGTCAGAACTCCGATCCTGACTGATCCAGATCAATCCAGATCAGTCCTCGCTGATTCATGGATTTGCGCAACATTATTAAACCCTTCCGTCTTGTTTACTACATATTTTGGCGCCCTTCTGTCGGGACTTAATTTAGGCCGGACATTCTTAATTGCTATGACTAATTCTACGACGCATTTACCTATGAGAGAGAGAGAAAGAAAACATGCATCATCCTCACATTATTTCTCGATATTTCCATGCAGCCTGGTTTTCCCCTCTTTTTTTATTTTATTTTTTTTATTTTTTATACCATTATGCCGTTTCCCTTTCGGCGAGCCTCTAGGGATAGGCGTGACACTACCCGATTCGGGTAGTGTTTCTAGGTGGATAGTTTCTTGTAGTAAAAAACTACAAGTGTGGGCTCACCACACCCACGACCGCCAACAGCAACGCAGTAGTATTATTCTCGAACGGTCACCCATCCAAGTACTAACCGCGCCCAAGACTGCTCAACTTCAGTGATCTAACGGGAACTGGTGTTTCCAGCGTGGTATGGCCGTTGCCCTCTAATATTGTAAAATTCGTAATATAACTCCATGAAAATTATATTATAACTTACAGCCATTTGATCTATTTTGGCCAATTCTTTCATGAATACATTGTAATAATTTATTCATTATCAAATGGCAACGGCCATACCACGCTGGAAACACCAGTTCCCGTTATATCACTGAAGTTAAGCAGTGTTGGGCGCGGTTAGTACTTGGATGGGTGACCTTTCGAGAATAATACTACTGCGTTGCTGTTGGCGGTCGTGGGTGTGGTGAGCCCACACTTGTAGTTATTTACTACAAGAAACTATCCACATAGAAACACTACCCGAATCGGGTAGTGTCATGCCTACCCCTAGAGGCTCGCCGAAAGGGAAACGGCTTAATGGTATAAAATGATTTTAAAGTTATTAAACAAAATATTGTATCATTAATAATTTGAATTTCAGGTTTTTAAATGATGAAGTTGCAATCAAATAATTGTTCCCTAATAAAGAACCAACTCAACTATTTAGTTAGTTTCCATTTACTAAATAAGACTTTTCAAACAAATTCAAATTTAGAATTTATTCCCGCGTAAAAATGGAGTCACGTGACTTTAGAAAAATCGCATTTCGTCACAGTAGCTGTCTTCTTAGTGGAAACGCAGCACCACCACGGCGGTTGGTGCAGCGACCAAACCGCATTTGAGTAAGTGATAGTGCCAAACGTGTGAGCAGGTCTTTTCCCGCGTGTTGGGAACGCTGCAGTCTCATAGAAGAGAAATCAATTGATCACGGGTCCAGAAATGTATTTTTGCGGAAAAATTAAGCTGCAGGTCGCGGTTGAGTTTCGTGATCGTGTAAACAATTAAGTAGACCAGAAATCAATAATAGAAAATGCCTAGACACAAATATAATAAAATAAAATTGTCTGAAAGATATTTTATTGCCATAAAAAATGTTTCAATCCAATAGACATCTATCGAATTTTTACGAGATAAATATTTTGTCGACATAAAAAATAATTTTAAAATGCTTGAGAATTTTATTTGGAGTGAAAAAAATATTTCAACATGAAAATTCATGATTTTTATGAACAAATTATACAAATAATGGTTTTATAGTCCTATCTTCTTACGGATGAACACATTTTTTCTTAACAAAGTTGGAGGGAACGATTTTATGATTTTTTCAACTCAAAAGTTTTATTCTGAACCTTTTCGGTTGAATGACATCATAAATTCTTATAATTTGTTGATAAAGGTCAGTGTCTATAGGTTCACCGAAATTCAATGAGCGTTTGAAAAATATTTTCGGTGTACCCAGGAGAAACTAGAAAGAACGCCCAATAGGTTCACCGAAATACGGTGAAGATTTTCTGACAAAACTATTGAATTTCCAACACGATAATATATTTTTTTCAAAAAAAGATGAATTTTCAATCAGTAAGGTTAATTTTGTACCGAAATGACGGACTTTCCACAAAAAACAGAAGATTATCAACCAAAAATTGAACAGTTTAATTATCAGTTAGGAGAAATCAATTTTTAAAAACGAAAAAACGAGTTGTCAACTCAATACTTTAATTTTCAACCAAGCATCAACGCAAACGTCAAACAAAACAGTTTTACGTCCAACTTAGTGTAGTGTCATTTCCAACCCAAACAGATAAATTCTGAACGAAAAATGTAACAGCTCATATTTCGAGCCAACAAGACTTTGATTTTGAATAAAAAAGAGTTAAATCCTCAACAAAAAAGATTAACCTTTCTCACCAAATTAATACAAAATCTCTACCTCATAGATATAGTATTGAGAAATTACTTATATGTAAGGAAATCACGCAGATGTAAAAAGATATTTTTCTCTAGGAAGTCATCCATGGTAAAAAAGGGTTTGAGTTCACTAGCAAAACTAAAATAAACAATAACATACCACGAACCGTTTGTCGCATCAAACAAATTCCGCGCGAAACTCGACTTGGTGATACCGTTCTCACGCCTAAAGGGAGCGTACTGTACCGCATGGGCGCTGCTTTTCAGGCTCTCATGTCGTGATGAATTTTCCGAATTTAATTATCTAAATTCATTATAAAACGGAAAAATAAATTTTTCTTCTATCAATGAAAAGGGTATAAGTCTATGAAAACAATTGAACCTTAAAATTTAAACTGTTATATTTTAGCCTTGGATATCAAAATTATTCTAAGTCCGATTTGACAATTTTGGAGAGAACTGAAGCAAAGATTTCTCGTTGCGAGTCAGTCAAAATCTGATCTCAGAAATCGATGCTGCTCGCGGGCTCCCGTATATCGCGCAGCAATCCATACATCTCCCGCGCAATCCTACTCTCAGTCTCAACCATTCTTCCAGCCAATCATAACCCTAAATTTTAAACCATCATTCATGCGATTGATAGATGGTTTTAGTGGAAAAGTGGACACCCCATTGTTACATCCTATCATACGGATGTAGAAGAATTTATTTTAACCCAACGATGATTGCTTGATTTATTTTGTCAATGGTTCGCTGCTGACTTGCGTCGATTTTAAAATCGAGTACCGCGAAAACTAAAACATAATTTAAAATTATAGTAAAGAGAATACACTGAAGTTGAGAACAGTCGTTTATTCATTCACCTTAACTATTAAAATTATCCACTATGCACAATAATGAAATGGCACACACATTATTTATTGAAAATGAAAGAATGATTATTTATCTGAATAATATTAGATACTATATTCCCTTAAAATAACATGATAAACTATATTTATTCCATTTAAAATTTCCGGGATGCTTCGCGGATCTTGACATTTATTGAAAAATTTTCCAAGTCCCACTTAGAAAATATTCTGGAACCGAATAACAAGTGTCGTTAGTTCGATGATTAAAGAAGCGCGCCGAAATATTATTATAAATATTACTATCAGAGTTTAGCCAATGGGAATACTGACGTTACCCAATTTTAGAGCCAGATAACCAATCATAAATGAGGTCACCATACTCCTCCTACAAAGTTTCAGGCAATTATAGTGAGTGGTAGTTCAAGGATTTGGATCCAAAGTTCGACTTTTCGACAGGATGCACGTCAACCACTTTGAGTGAGGGCTTCCTGTTTGAAAGTCCGAAGATCGCTTTTTTATGGCGTCTGGCTGGCGCCATGTCCCATTAATGATACTAAAAATAGCTCAAGGTCTAAAGTTCCTAACCTCTAAATCCATCTTGTGTACCTAACTGCGCAGCATTTTTTACGAAGGTTCTGCTCAGAGAAAATACCATACAATAATTAAAAATAAATATTCTAAAACGCAATTAGTCTATAGTTTCGCAGATATTAGCGTACAATTATAATAACTTAATAATTATTAGTTATTATATGTATATGTATATATAGTTAAAAGTTTGTCATAAGGACAACCGCAGGATTTCGCCGGGAGCGGGTGCTAATCTAAAAAAATTGCACCAGCTCCCAGCGAAATCGCGGTAAAATTTCAGCTGTAACCACGTCTCACGACCGTGAGATGGGTGGTTACAGTCTGCGCGAACTCAATACGATGATCCGGCGAAAGTCTCGTGCACCCTGAGGACACGGAGCGACACAAGGACGACCGCCTTCTGCATTCTCCCTGCAAGAGTCTCAGCATTTTGTTGACACGCAGGGATGCTTTTCAGGCTATTAACAAGTGAAACCTTGGCACCTCCAAGAGCGCCAATGATCCGGACGATTAGCTTAACAGAATATTCCGGGTATAACCGTCGCAACTGTCTCATAAGATCTTTATACCTTTCTTTCTTTTCTTTCTCCTTCGCTGTGACGTTTTTGTCCGCTATTGCCGAAAATTCAATAACGAACATGGTTCGTTTCTCGAAGTCAAGAAGAACCATGTCAGGCCTCGAGTGCGCAACAGAAACAATTGTCGAGAATATGAAGTTCCAATATATGCGGCACTTCTCATTTTCGACAATTGACTCTATTTCTCTAGGGGCGTTCAGCGGAGAGGTATTTGGGCTAATGCCGTAAGAGTGGCAGAGATGGTGATAAAGCACTCTCAGTGCCGCATTGTGCCTTTGGATGTAGGTTGTTCCCGCATGAGCTGGACAACTAGATAGTATGTGTCCTAGATGCTCGGGGTGTTCATGACACGCTCTGCAGCTATCATCGGGAATATCTTGGCTCAAAATGTGGCCCGACTTCAATCCGGGTGATCTAAGGAAAGCAAACGTCAGCTCATACGACATCGACTGATCTTCCACATTTTTGTGGAAGATGCCGTGCATCTTCTTGTCGAGAAGCTCTTCGCGGAAGTTTTTCCCCTGTGCTTTCTTAATCCGGGCCTTCAGGAGTGAGTATTCAAGATGGATAAGATTTGATGCATTTCGCTCACCCCTGATATTGAAGTCAAGGCAGAGTGTTTTTTATATGTATTTATATGTGTTTATATATATATATATATATATATATGTGTGTGTGTGTGTGTGTGTGTATGTGTGTGTGTGTTTTGTCGCTCTTGCTTGTGCCGGGAGTTTCGAGTGTTTGGCTTGCGTCGAAAATCGTACTATCTTATTATTGTAAGAGTGGAACGGGGCCGGTCTGTCACGCACAAAACTTATTATTTTTTACTAATTGTATGTGCAATACATCTCCGTATTCCGTTCTTTTGTGCTTGCACGTCCTTGAAAGACATAACTTCACCTCACTCGTAGTCTGTCATGGCAACCTTCGAACAGATGCAGAGCTTGATGACAAGCCTGGAAGACAGGCTTAAGGACGAAATACATGGTGTAGAGAAGAATATCCTAGAGAATACTAGCGTAAGCTTACAGAGATGTGAAGCTAGAATAGATGCAGTAGAAAAAGAGAACGATGAGCTCAGATTGGAGATCGCTAAACAGGCACAACGGTTGGATAGGCTTACCAGAAGGAACAATTTAATGCTTTTTGGCATGCATGATAGTCCAGCCGAAGCACCATTTATGCTATAAGAAAAAGTCCGTAATCTAATTGGATCCAAAATGGACATAGTGCTCAGTCGGGAGTCTCTTAATGAAGTTCGGCGCCTCGAACAATTCAACTCTAGCAAATCGAGGCCTGTCTTACTTTCACTTGCTTCAGGATCAGTAAAGAATTTTATTTTACAAAATCGATCAAAACTCAGAGGCACGAATATTTTCATCGAACATGATTTGGATCAAGACTCTGTTAAAATCCGTAAAGCCTTGACCCAGGAAGCAGCTAAATTAAAAATCGCCGGACTGAAACCACGTATAAGTGGCAATTGCCTTAAAATTAACAACAATACCTACAGTTTGGAAGATTTAGCCAAAATAAGCCTAGAGAAAATGGTGAGTAATAATTATCAAAAACACGAAGTTCCTAATATTGGTAGCTCTGGCAATTCTGCAAACATTAACATGGCAACTGTATTTGACACTCGGAACCAATATTATGCGACGTCACAAGAAATTGTAAACAACGAAGCTGACCCATCTGTACATGTAAACACTACTGCTAAGCCTGACACACAGTTGGACGAGACAATTTCGGACAGGTTACATGCTGGCACCTTTAAATCTGCCCAACCTGTATCTTCAAGGAAAAGAAGAGGTGATTCACAGGACGTGGGCTCTCTCAACAAATATGTTAATAGAGGAACTTCTTCGAGACCTAGACAGCAATCAGACTGACTCGAGGGACCTTCTACGGAAATAGTAGAAGCTTCGAGCTCTGTTTTTATGGGTGACTCATCAATGCAGGGGATCTACAATCGTACACAAAGTTTTAGTTTTTGTTACTGTAATATCAGTGGCTACAATAACTTGTGCAACCTAGATGAAAAGCAGAAGGCCTACTTAACATGTCATTATGTAATTTGTTTAGGTGAGTCATGGCTTTTAAACACATCTGTAAAGTTGCCGAAATTTCTAGACAGTTACACCCCTCACTACACTATAGCTACTAAAGAAAAAAGTAAAGGTCGAGGCAGTGGGGGTTTCATTACTTTAGTTAAGAAATGTGCAGATTATTCATATTGTGAAGTAGAGGCCAGTAATCTATGGTTGTTTATAAAACTGATCTTTAAAAATTCCTTCATTCTGTTTATCGGCAATATATATTTTCCTCCATCAGCAGAGTCTGAATTTTGTATAGAGGCACTTCAAAATGTTTTATTTTCTTTAGACAATACGAACGCGCATTTGTTACTAGTTGGTGATTTTAATGCTTGAGTAGGTACCCTAAACAGCTTGTCTGATGAAATTGTTAACAATTCTAATTTATTTCCAACTAGATCGGCTTTGGATATTAAAACTAATAAAAGAGGCATACAACTGGTAGAATCGCTTCAAGCTTGTAATTTAACTCTCTGTAATGGTCGTACTTTTTCTGACAATCTTGGTCAGTACACTTACATAACGAAAAGAGGCTGTAGCACTATCGATTTGTGTTGGCTAAGTATTGATTGCATTAACTTCGCCAATGATTTCTCTGTCTACAATATTTCAGACCAATCCAATCATTTACTTATTGCTATAGATTTTAATCTATTGCTTAAGGACCCTGGGCTTGGAGAGTCCACCGTAAATACTGATATTTTATATGATAATTTCATTACCGCAATAAAGTGTGCCGCTAACAATTCAAATATGGTTGTTAAACAGAGGGGTGCCTCCATTGCCCCTAATCGTAATGAACAAAAAAATGTTTGGTTCGACTTGCATTGCACTCATCTCAAGGCACTAGCTTCCCAGGCATACAAACATTATTCTCGTAGCCGTTCCGAGTCCCATTTGGTCCATTACATACAAGCTCGCGATTTGTATCGAGCGCAACTTAAAGTAGCAAAGGAAGAGCATACCAAGTCGACTCTTATGCAATTAGCGAACGTTAGAAATAGTGGGGAATTTTGGAAAACAGCAAAACTGTTTGATATTAAACCAGAATATACTAATTTACTAAGCACAAGGGATTGGTTTAAATTTTACAGGGGTGTGTACCCACCCAGATTGCTATCTAATGGTTACTTCATGTCAGTACCGGATCCTGTTCTTGATGTTGACTTCACTTTAATCGAACTGCAAAAAGTTATCTTGGGCACTAAAAAGAATAAAGCTGCAGGGCCGGATGGTATAAGCAACGACTTCTTTAAATGCCTAACCCCAGAGTGGGAGCATTATTTGCTCAACCTCTTCAATACTGTCCTAAACTTGGAAAAAGTTCCTACTCAGTGGTCCGATGTCAATATGTTCATGTTGC
>CAKNXH010037201.1:0-13101 GCA_932178445.1 Andricus quercusramuli | reverse complement strand
GAAAATGTAGAACAGTAAAACTTATTTTGCACGAAGAACATAAGGACGCCAGTATTATTAACGTTTCCAGATGCCGTAGAAACAATAATAAACGAAGGTTTTGGAAGGTTGAATGTTTAGTAGATTTAGCGGTGGTTATCGGGTCGTCAAATTAGAAGCTTTAAAATGACACGAAAAGAAAATGTAAAAAGTAAAATTTATTTATCACGAAGAACACAATGACGCCAATATTAACGTTTTCAAAAGCCGTATAAATAATAATAAACAAAGATTTTGTAACATTGAAGGTTCAAGAGATTTAACGGTGTTTATCGGGTCGCGTTTGTACATTAAATGGTGTTTATGGGATTGGCGCGATGAAGAGATTTTTTTTAATGAGATTAATAGAGGACTGTCCACTGAGACACCTATTTTTTAGTTTTTACCCATCTAGTAAGTGCTTGGGAGGAGAAATACATATACAGGTGTTTATAAGGTCGTCAAATTAGATGCTTAAAAGTCACACGTAAAATATAATGTAGAACAGTAAAACTTATTTTGCACGAAGAACACAAGGATGCCAGTATTATTAACGTTTTCAAAAGCCGTAGAAATAATAATATACAAAGATTTTGGAAGGTTGAATATTTTAGAGATTTAACGGTGTTTTTCGGGTCGTCAAATCAGAAGCTTGAAAATGATGCGTAAAAGAAAATAGAGAACAGTGAAACCTATTTTGCACGAAGAACACAAGGATGACAATAACAACGTTTTCAAAAGCCGTATGAGTAACAATAAACAAAGGTTTTGTAAGGTTGAATGTTCAAGAGATTTAACGGTGTTTGTCGGGTCGGGGTCGCACATTGAACAATGTTTATGGGGTCGGCGAGATAAAGAGATTTTGTCCAATGGTCTTGGTAGAGAACGATCTCTTGAGATGTTCGCTACCTTTCTTTTAGTCAAGTTAGAAGTTCACAAATGACAGGCAAAAAAAATGTAGAAAAACAAAACTTATTTATAACGAAGAACACAAGAACGCCAATGTTATGAATAGTTTCAAAAGCCGTAGAAAAAATTATAACCAACGGTTTTGTACTGTTGAATGATTAAGAGATATAACGGTGTTCATCAGGTCGCCAAATTTGGAACTTTAAAATGACACATAAAAGAAAATGTAGGTCAGTAAAACTTATTTATCGCGAAGAATACCAGGACGCCAATATTATCAAGGTTTTCGAAAGCTGTATAAATAATAATAAACAAACGTTTTGTAAGGTTGAAAGTTGAAGAGATTTCACGGTGTTTATTGGGTCGCAGTCATACATTAAACGGTTTTTATGGGGTTTGCGAGATGAAGAGATTTTATTTAAGGGGATTAATAGAGGAGAGTCTACTGAGACGTTTGCTACCTATTTTTTAGTTTTTAACCATCTAGTAAGTGCTTGGGAGGAAAATACATATACGGATGTTGATCAGGTCCTCAAGTTAGAAGCTTAAAAATGACACGTAAAAGAAAATGTAGAACAGTAAAACTTATTTAGCGCGAAGAACACAAGGATGCCAATATCATCAACGTTTTCAACAGTCGCAGAAACAATAATAAACAATGGTTTTGTAAAATTGAATGTTCAAGACATTCAACGGTGTTGATCGTGTCGCGTTCGTACATTAAATGCTGTTTACTGGGTCGGCGAGATGAAGAGATTTTTTCTAATGGGATTAATGGAAGACAGTCTACTGAGACGTTGACTACCTATTTGTTAGTTTTCAACCATCTAGTAAGTGCTTGGGAAGAAAAATACATGTACGGATGTTGATCAGGTCTTCAAGTTAGAAGCTTAAAAATGACACGTAGAAGTAAATGTAGAACAGTAAAACTTATTTAGCGCGAAGAACACAAGGATGCCTATATCATGAAAGTTTTCAAGAGTCGTAGAAACAATAATAAACAAAGGTTTTGTAAAGGTTTTAAAAAAAATGTTTAATGGGATTAATAGAGGAGAGTCTACTGAGACGTTTGCTACCAATTCTTCAGTTTTTAAACTTCTAGTAAATGCGTGGGAGGAAAATTACATATAAGGCTGTTCATCAGGTCGTCAAATTAGAAGCTTCAAAATGACACGCAAAAAAATGTAGAAAAGTAAAGCTTATTTATAACGAAGTACACAAGGACGCCAATATGATGAACGGTTTCAAAACCCGTAAAAATAATAACAAACAATTGTTTTTTGAGGTTGAAAGTTGAAGAGATTTAACGGTGTTTGTTGTGTCGCATTCATAAATTAAACGGTGTTTATGGGTTTGGCGAGATAAAGAGATTCTGTTTAATAGGATTAATACGGGACAGTCTACTCAGACGTATGCTACGAATATTTTAGTTTTTAAGCTTCTAGTAATTGCATGGGAGGAAAAATACATACAAGCGTGTTTATCAAGCGTGAAGTTAGAAGCTTTTATATGACACGTAAAAGAAATCGTAGATCAGTAAAACCTAATTAGCACGAAGAACACAAGACTGCCAATATTATCAACGTTTTCAAACGCCGTTTAAATAATAATAAACAGAGGTTTTGAATGGTTAAAGTTAAAGAGATTTAACGGTGTCTATTGGGTCGCGTTTGTACATTAAACAATGTCCATGGGGTCGGCGAGATAAAGAGATTTTGTTCAAAGGGATTGATAGAGAACAGTCTCTTGAGATGTTCGCTACCATTCTTTTAGTTTTTAACCTTTTCGTAAATATTATGCCAATATTATCAACGTTTTCAAAACCCGTAGAAATGATAATAAACAAAGGTTTTGTGAGGCAAATTCAAAGATCGCCGCAAAGAATGTGATGCAAGACTTGAATGTATACGTGAAGAGGAGAACTTCCGACATAATTCGAATCTAAACGCCGTTAGTTTTCAGCTAATAATAGCTTGTCGCAGTTCAGATTCTTAGACACAAAGTTTCAGACTATTTTACAAGTGGCGTAAATTAATGAGGAGTGAACTGAGATTAGGATACCTTACATGCACCGTCACTGCATACGCTTCTGAAAAATTTGACTAAGCAGACAATGCGCTATGATATTCCAAAAAACGACAAGGAGGTAAGATCGGAGCAGAAGATCTTCTAACATCATTCAGCACTGATCTTATTCATCTTGTTTCAGAAGTAGTTTAAAAAAACTAATATGCAGAATGCATGAGGAACCTGCCGTCGACCAAGTGAAATTAAACGATTAATGAGTTCAAAGCACCATCTTCCGACCCCGTACGTGTTGGTTGTTTGAAAGCTTGTATGGTGATAATAAGCTGCAAAAAATAGGGTTCAAAAGATGCGCGTACATGCGCGAACTAAATGCAATCATGACGTATGGTTACTTATTTCATATCTGCAGAAGTATCGCCTTTCTCAAAATAAAATTCTCAAGCCCCTGCTCTTCTCACCTCTACTCCTACTTTCCTACATTAATCCTACTCTGCTCTTGCTCTACTCCTACTCGACTCCTACTTAACTCCTACTCGACTGCTACTCGACTCCTACTCTGCCCCGAGTAGAGTAGAATTGAAGTAAAAGTAGAAGTAGTAAAAGTAGAAGTATAGGTAAACGTAGAAGTAAAAGTAGCATTAGAAGTATAGGTAAAAGTAGAAGTAAACGTAGCATTAGAAGTAAAAGTGGAAGTAAAAGTAGCATTGGAAGTAGAAGTAGAAGTAAAAGTAGAGGTAAAAGTAGCATTAGAAGTAAAAGTAGCATTAAGAATGAAAGTAGCATTAGAAGTAAGGATAAAGTTATAGTAGGATAATGAAGTAGGAGTAGGGTAGAGTAGGAGTATGGTAGGAGTAGCGTAGAAGTATTGTAGGACAGGAGTATGGTAGGATACTATGGTAGGATGATAGGCAGTGTAGAGTACGAGTAGTGTAGAGGTAGGAGTAGTGTAGAGTAGTAGGGCAGAATAGGAGTAGTGTAGAGTAGAGTAGGAGTAGGGTAGAGTGGGAGTGGGTTAGGGCAAACGTTGTGTCGGAGCAGAGTAGGATAGAGTAAGAGGGAAGTAGGATAGAGTGAGGTAGGATAGAGTAGCAGTAAATTAGGGTAGTGTAAGTGTACGGTAGGAGTAGGGTAGGAGTAGAGTAGGAGTAGGGCAGGAGCAGAGTAGAAGCAGAGCAGGAGTAGAGTAGGAATAGTGAAGAAGAGGTGTTAATTTTAATATGTAAAGATTTGATGCAGATATAACAAATTAATATTGTTTACATTAATACCTAAGATATATTTTCCGTTGTAAATTTTCCTTCTTGTACAGTTATATAAAGCATTTTTACATATTTTTTAAACTAAAGATGTTTTTTGGTATATACGGGTGCTTATATGGTCATTTAAATACAAATATATTGGCCGACCCAATAAGTACCATTATATCCATCACACACTACAAAAAAAATCATAGTTTATTGGGTCCTAAGTATTTAAAATGACTTTTTCTTTTACGCTGAATTATACATACTAAATTGGAGTTCACAGATATTTATTTAATTAGTTGAAAAGTTTATCTGAAAGGTTAATTTCAATATGTAAATTTTTTGCAGATATAAAAAATCAATATTGTATACATTAATATGTAAGATATATTTTCCGTTGTAAATTGGCTTTCTTGAATCGTACGTGACTTTTATATTGTTATGTAAAGCATTTTTGCATACTTTTGAAATTGAGAAGGTTGTTTTGTTATATAATAGTTATTTGTGATACAAGTGCGTCAAATAGGTGATTGTGTGCGAGTGCGAATTTTGCAGCATAAGCCGGAGGCTCGAAGCATGAGTCGATGGTTAGCGCACGAGCGAAGCGAGTGCGAAAACGTAGACGAATGCTTCGAACCGCAGGCGAATGATGCAATCACACGAGTTACCAATCACCTACGCGCACGTGTATCACACGTTATTTTTTGCAACGCCCGTCCGAAAAAGTTGTGAGGAGGTGGTAATCTCGAATGTGCGCATGCGCAGCTTTTTCACCAGTGTCTAAAGTAAGCCATCTTCAAACTGCGCATGCGCGAAATTTCTTTCACGCACAGTCTGCTCAAATAAGGTCCTTTAGGCACCATTTAGAAGCATGCAAACGTCAACTTTAGAGGTGGGTGTTGCAAAAAGGTGCTTACTGGGTCTTTTATATATAAATATATTCATTGACCCAATAAGCACCTTTATGTCCGTCACACGTTAGATGTAAAGCGTGGTTTATCGGGTCCTCAATATTTATATTGAATTTTTTTCTTACTGTGACTTATACATACTGAATTGGAGTTTATAGATATTTCTGTAATTAGTTGAAAAGTCTATGCAAAGGGTTTTTTTAATATTTACATTTTTTTGCAGATATAAAAAATAAATATTGTAAACATTTTCTGCAGATATTATACATTTATACCAAAGATATATTTTCCGTTGTAGATTAGCTTTCTTGAACCGTACATCACTTTTATATGGTTATGTAAAGCATTTTTACATATTTTTCAAACTAAAGATGTTTTTTCACATATAAAGGTGCTTATTGGGTGTTTCATATATCTATCATACATCTCAGTATTTAAATTGAATTTTTCTTTTACTGTGGCTTTTACCTACTAAATTGAACTTCATAGATATTTCTGTAATTAGTCGGTCAGTCTATGTAAAGCGTTAATTTTAGTATGTAAACATTTTCTGCAGATATTATACATTTATACCAAAGATATATTTTCCGTTGTAAATTAGCTTTCTTGTACCTTACATCACTTTTATATCGTTATGTCAAGCATTTTTAGATATTTTTTTAAACTAAAAATGTTTTTTTACATATAAAGGTGCTTATTGGGTCTTTCATATATTTATATTGGCCGACCCAATAAGCACCTTTATGTCCATCACACATTAGAGATAAAGCGTAGTTTATCGGGTCCTCAATATTTAAATTGAATTTTTCTTTTACTGTGGCTTTTACATACTAAATTGAAGTTTATAGGTATTTCTATAATTAGTAGGGCAGTCTATATGCAGAGCGTTAATTTTAGTATGTAAACAATTTTTGCAGATATAAAAAATCAATATTGTATGCATTCATACCAGATATATTTTCCGTTGTAAATAAGCTTTCTTGTACCTTATATCACTTTTATATGGTTATGTATATTTATATTGGCCGAGCCGATGAGCGCCTTTATGTCCATCACACATTAGAGAGAAAGCGTAGTTTATCGGGTCCTCAATATTTAAATTGAATTTTTCTTTTACTGTGGCTTTTACATACTAAATTGAAGTTCATAGATATTTCTGTAATTAGTCGGGCAGTCTATGTAAAGCGTTAATTTTAGTATGTAAACATTTTCTGCAGATATCAAA
Source organism: Andricus quercusramuli (assembly GCA_932178445.1). Taxonomy (NCBI): domain Eukaryota; kingdom Metazoa; phylum Arthropoda; class Insecta; order Hymenoptera; family Cynipidae; genus Andricus; species Andricus quercusramuli. Next base: position 6,766 of record CAKNXH010037201.1, on the reverse strand, counting down.
AATCAATATTGTATACATTTATACCAGAGATATATTTTCCGTTGTAAATTAGCTTTCTTGTACCTTACATCACCTTTATTTTGTTATGTAAAGCATTTTTACATTTTCTTATACTAAAAATGTTTTTTCATATATAAAGGTGCTTATTGGGTCTTTCATATATTTATATTGGCCGACCCAATAAGCACCATTATGTCCATCACGCATTAGATAAAGCGTAGTTTATCGGTTCCTCAATATTTAAATTTGATTTTTCTTTTACTGTTGCTTTTACATACTAAATTGAAGTTCATAGATATTTCTATAATTAGTCGGGCAGTCTATGTAAAGCGTTAATTTTAGTATGTAAACATTTTCTGCAGATATAAAAAATCAATATTGTATACATTTATACCAAAGATATATTTTCCGTTGTGAGTTAGCTTTCTTGTACCTAACATCCATTTTATTTCAATAATAGATTATAATAAATTTAGATTTAAAATTCAGAAATTTAAAGATTTTTCGGGTTTTAATCGTGTGCGACACTATGAATGTTGCCGACGTTTCGTGAACATTGCAGTTCACTTCTTCAGGGCTGACCTGAAACTAAAGTTTCGGGTTATGTTGTTCTTATATATGTATTCTCTACGATGCCTGTGATTGGCTAGAGCGCCCCATGGTGGGGACTGATTGGACTTGATTGGCCAATCAAACCAAATTTCTAAATTTTAAATTTAAATTCACTTTTATTTTGTTATGTAAAGCATTTTTACATGTTTCTTATACTAATAATGTGTTTTTGATATATAAAGGTGCTTATTGGGTCCGACCCAATAAACACCGTCTAACATATAAAATTTATCGGGTCGGACACAATAAATCCGCAATGACCCGACAAGAAAATTTTTGACAAGTTCTCCTATCACATTCTTTTCGTTCCTTTTTATTTAAGATCAATCTATTTATAATTCAATTTTCCTTGATAGCAAATTTGATAATATATTTTATTACATTTTAATTAACTAAATAATATTATTGTCATTGATAGTTGTAATAAAAGTACGAATCAATCTGCCTACCAAAGGATATTTAGAAAAGTAGTTAACACTCTATATTTTTATTGTAAATATCAATTTATTAAACCTGTGTGATAGAGAAAATAGAAAAAACTTTTTAAAGAAATATATTGTATGAAAGTTAATGAGAGGAAGTTTATGTAAAAGTTAGTTTAGAAAAGTAAAACTGTATGAGTTATAGAAAAATTTTTTAAATAGCTCACCTTAATTTTTTAATTTTACGAACATTTCTGTGAATGTAGACAAGCCCACATTTTTTCGTACAGTTCAATAGCATTATTAATTAAAAACAATAGAGCTATATGAAGAGCTCCAAAAACGAAAGTAGCGAGAACAGTTATCTTTAGACCCCATGACACAACGTGTGTTCCAAAAGTCATCAATAATAAGTATGATCGTAAGTGTTCTTGAAGACATCCAAATGAAGGAATTTTTAAAAAATAAAAAAAATGAAAGGAAATAAGTTAAAATGCAGATTATGATGAATAAGTAAATGTTAATTTACTTGAGGAAAATTGAGAGTTACATAAAGATCTGTAAAAATTTTGCAGTTTAGAATTTTCAAATCTAAGATCAACAGACTTTTTTTTTAATGAAATAAGATTCAATAATCAAACGTTTATTACGATTTTTCTCACCAGCCAAGATTTTTGAATGTTTCAAATCGAAATTATGTCCAGTTTCAATTCTGTGCGTTTCAAGAGCAGTGATATTATCGTTATGATAGTTTCGGCGAGTATGTTCTTCAATTCTATAATGTAAAGGTCTGCTGGTGTGTCCAACGTAACATCAATCACAATTTGAGCAGTTGAATTTGTAGGCTACATTCCTTTCTTGAAAAATGTCTGATTTGTCTCTAGGAGACGAAAAAAGATTTGAGATTGATTTTATTGGCCTAAAAGTTACTTTTATGTTATTGTGTCGTAAAATAGTAGCAAGTTTGTCAGTTCTTCCTGCGATGAGTGGAACTACAGTGACATTTTTGAAATGATTGAGTTCTTTTTTACGCAGTTGATTATAAATATTATTAACTCGGATTTTGGTGAGTTTATTAATAAGATAAATAGGGTAACCATTTTGAATTGAAGTTTTTTGTATTATTTTGATGTTTTTGGTCCAATTTTGAATGAAGATAATTTAATAGCTGTATCTATGAGTCCAAAAATCATTCCTTTCTTTTGTGACCAAGGATGTTGTGATAGGAAATGTAGATACTTACCAGACTAAGTGGATTTGTGGTAACAATTGGTAAGAAGAGATTCTTTATTGGTCTAGTGACAGATACGTCTAAAAAATCAATTGTACAGTTTCGTTATTGTTCAAAATTGAATTTAAGATTTGAGTCAAATGAGTTGAAAATTCCTGAAGCTTCTTGTAATATTGATTCTGGAATGACAATAAAAATGTCATCAACGTATCTTTTATATAATGGTTTTTCAAAATTTGAAGGTTGGAAGACAGTCAATTTCCAGAGTATTCATGACAATGTCCGCTTTCAATGGAGAAAGTGGAGATCCCATGACCACTCCTTCCATTTGTTTATAATTTTTGATGTTGAATTTAAAAAATGTAGATCCTAAACAAAACTCAACTGCATTTAGGAATTCATCTTTCGGTATTAGAGTGTATCGAGCTGTTTCATCCCATTTGTTTTGGATAATTTGTAGAGCTAGGTTTATCGGAATTGAAGGGAATAAGATAACCACATCTACAGATATAAGATGACGTTTTTCAGGCATTTTGAAGCTTTTAATGTCATTGACAAACTGTCAGCTAACTCTAACCATAGAACTAGATTTTTCAGTTGAAATTGTTAGAAAGTTAGAGGGATATTTAGCTAATTTAGAGGTTGGACTGTTGATAGTAGAAATAATTATTCTAAGAGGATAACCGGTTTCGTGAATTTTTGGTAGTCCATAAGTTCTAGGGATGACCGTTGAATTCGCTCTTAGTTCTTTGTAATCTATAGAAGAAATAAACTATTTTAATCCCATCTATTAATTTTAATGTTGTTCGATTTTTTACTTCTACCTGCATATTCAAATTCAACTTCTTTGAATTTGGATTAATCTGATAACAGAAATGACATTTTTTCAATATATTCTGATTTTTTCATAGCAACTGTTGTGGTATCTTTATGTAAAATCTTACTATGATAAATAATATTTTTAAAGGTTTCAATAGGCTTGGATAGGGACCATATTGAGTCCGAAACGTTGCAATTTTTTCAAAGAAACAAAGTTTTTTCTTGATTTCACTGACCTCTCCATCCGGAGACTGCTTTATATATACTAACCGAGCATTTCGAAAGATCATTTGGCTCCATTGATTTGTGGATGAAAACCTTAAAAAATAAATCGTCTTGAAGGCAATTCTTGTCAAAGTAGCAACGTGTCCCAACAAACGCCCGACTCGACACTGACAAATCTGCATAACTCTTGTGTATTCTAATTCATTGGTTGCACTAAAAAATCTTTTCGAGAAATTATTTGGCTCTATTGATTTGTGGAAGAAAAGTCTAATAAATTCAATTGTGTCAGAGAAAATCCTTGTCCTTGAAAAGTTGCATAATTTTTTTCTAACTTAAAAATTTTTTAATATTTTTTTGAGGGGTTATTTGTCTCTATTGAATCGTTAAAGAATGGGTTGAAAAAAAGCAATAGCCTCCGAGAAAATCCTTTGGAAAGAGACTAATTGCTTAGGGAACACGGGCTTGTTTCGAAAGCAACGGCGTCAATTGTTTTAATTATTCATTGGCAACAGTTGTTGATGACAGTGAAATGGAAAATGAAGAAGTAGAGAGAAATTTGTGAAGATTAAGCAAATATTATGTACAAATGAAGTATAAAATAATTTTCTCCTCACATTTTTAAATTCTCATTTCAATGAAAAGGCATTGGTAGTATGTGGAAATGACTTCCGCGGATATTACCAAATGTCGATGTTTTAAGGCCCCTTGAGTCAGAAAAAAGGTTTCCACGTCAGGGTCTGTCTGACGTTGTCGTTGTCTTCGTCATTGTTGTTGTAGTCGTTTTCATTTAATTGTGCTTTGGCACACAGTTTTCGGGGTCAAAAAGAAAGATCTTGTTCGTTAACTAGCTATTTCGAATGAAATCCGCGAAATTCGCGATAAGCATTCTATGGGCTTCTATTCGTAGTATTTAAGAACTCGAGCAATACGATACGAAAAAAGATGAATTGACAAAAGTTGTGCACCCAAAAAAACTACAAATTTGTATTTAATTATTTTTTTATAAGACGGGTTTCTTTTCTTTTAATCGTGAAAAATGACATTACAAATAAACGAATTGAACTTTCAACCATAAATTTATATGCGAAAATGTGGGACATGTACAATGACGGAGCGCGAGCAAAATATATCATTAAGCGCGAGATCCAACAGGTGCGCGCCGTCTGATTTTTCATATAATATTTATTCATTTCCTTTAAAGATTTTGTTTCCTGTAAAGTGATATATTTCAAATTTTTGTGAATCGTGATAAATGAAATTCCAATTAGATATCCTTAATACCTTTTGTAAGTAATTATTTTCAATTTACAAGCAAAAAAAAACAATCCATTACGCTAAACTTTTTTTTGTTAATTTGAGGTATTTTTTGTTTTTTGTTTGCAATTTTTGGCATTCAGATCAGTAATTATTATTATTGCAGAAGTAAAATTTGCCTCTAAAATAGTTGCACCCACCGAATCACAGAAGAATTAGAAGTTGCTAGCTGCGCATGTACAATTTCGTAAATCGTAAATGAACCTCCTGGTATTCGTGTATCAAACAGCTCGCGCAGTGTAGTACTAGATCTCCGAGCGTCAGGTTAAAGTGTTCCTCCTCCTGCCATTCGTTTAAAACTATTTTCGATCTTAAATTTATCAAATCAACATCTATTCAAAATGTATACATAAAAAATACAATTTCAACTTCATTCTTTGGCAAGTGCTGAAACTCTCATGAAAACAGTAATATAAAATAAAAGTGTAAAACAAAAATGAAACATAACATTGAAACTATTTTTTAATTTAGGTGACATTCGGGACTGATATCACTCTAACGACGCTAGGACCACTGCCAGGTGCCTAAATCCTTCTTTTGCGACTACTAGCCGATTATTCGAGGTAATTCATAATTAATTAAAAATCTTGTCGAAACATTATAAACATTTGTGACAGTAGAAGAAAATTTTATGTGAAAATTGACTCTACAAGTTACTTTTTTGAATGACATTCACATCGGAGATCTTTAAAATATTCTAAATTAGTGGTGCCGTTCGATACGATACGTTCTCGTGATCGTGTCGAGATCGCGTCGGTTTTTTCTCGGGTCGAGATCGGGTTTTCGATACCCGTGATCGGTTTTCTCTCGGCTCGACTTTAGCTCGGAATGCGATATATCGACTCGGGATCGAGTCGGGTTTTCGATCCTCCTTCGCCAGATGTGGGTCTGTGACGTAGCGGTCCACAGAGCACTGTAAAAACTAGGATTCGATTTAGAACTTAATTCGGTATTAAAATAGTCCACGCAACAAAACAATCCCACTTCAGTTTGATCCGCCAATCTAATAAAATAAGGTCGATTTGTGGATTGAAACAGGCTCGAAATGAGGATCATCTGTCAATAACTAAATCTGATAAAACAAATTCTAATCTGTCAAGTTTAGAAACCAACGTAACTCATAGGGCTGAAGTTCGCGACGTCTGAGTGTGACGGTTCAACACTAATCTGAATCAATTTAGTTCGCTATCTCGGGTCATTTATCAATCTGAAGTTAGCAAAGTAAACAAGACAGAAACTGGTACTAAAATAAGACTATTTGTGAGATCATATTAGAACGCCCAAAAAAGGATCCCAGATAAAAATGAATACCTAGTTTTTACTGTGAGGGTTGAAATTCAGGACTAAATTTCCTAGAAAGCGTTGTGAGCGTATATTTAATTTTTTTGTTTATTGATTTTTATGTTAATTCAAACAGCAAAAAGTGTCGTTTTTTTGCATTTCATGTTTTATCTCCTAGACACAATTTTTCTTATACTGCAAGTCACATGGGTTCAATGTCCAGCGGAATAAGGAAGAAGCAAAAAATTGTTCCCTTATAAAGCTAATTGTTAAAAGCAAATTTTACTAACAAATGATCGACATGAAGAAATATTTGTTTTCAAAGTATATTCTTGCTCTGAAATTGCTTGCTTTTATTCTTTGAATGATATGTGGCCATCAAAATTTAAGACTGAATGTTATTGACCAATTCTATAAACAAGTTCTATAAACAAATGTACATCGCAGACATTAATAGGCAGACACCAATGCTTTGTTGTACTCTTGTTGTAATGACATTGCCAATGATGTTTTCTGGGCGAAATTTACCATCCGTTGATACTTGTCTATTTGTCAAACAAAATATATAAACAAATGCACATTTTAGGCGTTTTTAAGCGGAACGAAAGCAATTTTTCTTCTAATCTTGTTGCAATTATAGTGCCAATGATGTTTACTAAAAAATATTTCCATGCATTAATATTTTTCCATTTTATGACAAAATTATATAAACAAATTCACATTGCAGACGTTTTCAAGCACCACAATTTTCTTCTAAGAATTTTTTCTCCAAACATTATTTTTTTGTCAAGAACTTTTTTTTCAACGAATTTTTGTTCAACAAACTATTTTCACAAATTTTTTCACGACAAATTATTTTTTT
>CAKNXH010037187.1:0-17548 GCA_932178445.1 Andricus quercusramuli | reverse complement strand
GCCTGCCATGCTGAATAGTATTGACACATTTTTTCCTCTTTCTGCCGAAATGAGCTTTCCTACCTGACGCTTTTCTTTTAGAGAAATAACCATCGAGTTTCCGTGAGCGCATGTTACGCCTGCTTCGGCACAATTAAAGATTTGAAATTGTTGAAAACCATATTTCTGATAAAACTCTTGATACTTTGAAAAGAAGCTTATTACACGAGGCTTATTGATGCCGACTGCACGTGCGAGACTAGATGATTTAGGCTTACGAAGCGACAATTCCGGATGTCTTTTAACAAAATCATAATGAAAACCATGTTCTGCGATTCTATTTGTTTTCGAGAATCTGCACTGATAGAAATGGTGACGCTGATATAACCATACGATCGTGGTTTAAGAAATTATGAGTATATTTATAATATAATACGTATAATTCAATCATAAATAGTATCAAAACCACTTACTGAAATATGATAAATACAACTTGTTTATATTTGTGGGACAAAGCCGTAATATATGTGTTGCTATTATATGAAATGTGTAATTCTATAAACATTTACCTGAGCGAGCTATCTCAAAAATGTTGTCATTTAGCAATACCCTTTGAATGACTGATTTACTCGACTCAGTTTATTTTGTTAACAATAGGCGCATCTCGCTCGCGCCTGCGCGTCTACCTTCATAAGCCACAAGAATTGGTTGGCCAAAACACACATCCTGTATAGCTGTATCTATACCAGCAATAAAATAGGGTTGATCTAATCATAAATATTGTTGTACCATGTATTTATTTCTATCAGTGTGAGGGGGAGTGATAACCTCTCAGCTAAATCAAAAGCTAGCTTCAAAAATTCTTTTCATGATAAAGGCATGAGACGATTGTCAAAATCTATCATGTAATCAACCAGCTTTCTTTCATAAACATCTGTAAAAGTATAGTCGAACCTGCCTAATTTTGGAGACATACTGACTGCCAGTCCTTGTTTAGGACAAAGGCGAACCAATTCAACTAAATTGAGTGAAAAGCGGTCAAGATACACGGAATCTATATTCCAAACGGTAAAGGAAAACTCACTGAACGCTAGACGTTCCAGGCTTAACGATGAACGAAAAACTCACAAACTTCGGTCAAAAGGTACACCTTTACCCTTAAAGCGCCCACGGGGTATAGTGCAGTACGTAGGTAACATTGAGCATGCATAAATATGTTAACGCAGTTTCTCTTCAGATTCATGTTCAGGGGGTCCCAGATGATGAAAAAATGCAGGGTGCCGGCTTCTGATAGTGTGCGTTTACCCGGGGGTGGAGGTGGGGGGTGAGCGCACGGAACGGCGGTATCTCTTACGAAATAATCAGTTAATTTACAACTTTCTACAAAAATTAAATGTGTTTTTCTTCATTTATGTTTAAAAAAAAAACTCCATAAAAAAACTTATATCATCCCTTTACAACAACCCTGAAGTATTAAAACCAACGGCCATACCACGCTGGAAACACCAGTTCCCGTTAGATCAGTGAAGTTAAGCAGTGTTGGGCGCGGTTAGTACTTGGATGGGTGACCGTTCAGGGATAATACTACTGCGTTGCTGTTTGTGGTCGTGGGTGTGGTGAGCCCACACTTGTAGTTCTTTACTACAAGAAACGATCTACCTAGAAACACTACCCGACTCGGGTAGTGTCACGCCTACCTCTAAAGGCTCGCCGAAAGGGAAATAGCTTAATGGTATAATGGTATGAAACATAAATAAAGAAAAATACATTTGCTTTCAGTAAAAAATTGCAAATTAACTGATTATTTCGTAAGCGATACCGCCGTTCCGTGCGCTCACCCCCCACCTCCACCCCCCGAGCAAACGCACACTATTAGAAGCTGGCACCCTGCATTTTTTTATTATCTGGGACCTTTTTTAATTCACGTTCTGAGGTGCCCTTTAGCGTTATTTGAACATCTCTTCTTTCGATCGACACAGTTGGCAGGTGGCTGCGTAGATTAGTTCAGCTTCTGCATACGTGCGAAGCAGTCGCTGTCTCGTCGGCGCACAATGGTCCGGATCGTCGAAATGGTGGCCAAAAGTCGAAATATCATCCAATATGGAAGCTAACACATTGTGAATATTACTACAATTTTATGAAGTCCATTCAAGAAACATTGTGTAGGTTGCTGGTTTTAAATATTTGAGAAAAATATCAAAATTCAGAGTGGCAAATCTAATACGTTCGTCAAATTGAAAACAAAATCCTACGAGAGCATGAAATTGATTTTATAATAGTTTTTCGAATTCCTCATTTCGAACATCCTGTTCAGTTGTATCGAGTGAAAGGTCAGTCAGTACTGATGCAATAATAATTATTTAAGCAAATAAACCATACAAAAACGTTTATTTAAATATACTCTTTGAACATTGCATAGATATTAAAATTTGAAATTTTTAAATTGTACGCATTTTTTCGGTTGAACATATATACAAATCATTTACAATATGTTACACAATTTTACAAAATTCGTGTTCATTCGTGTACAGAATTCTCAAATTCTTCATATTCATTTGAGCTTGTGTTATCATCACTTTCTTCATCAGATGATTCCGTTTTTTCTTCTGGTATTATTACTAGCTCGAAAACTGATCTGGGCAATTGCTTAGGTTTTTTTTTGGTAGACTAATACTAGCAAGATTCGGACACGAATTAAGAAGTAAACTGTGAAAAATATCTTCGTTCGTTTTCACTCTCGAAGATTTTCAAGCATGATGCTCTTCTATATTTTCGGATGTCCTTGTTTCGAGCTTCTAATGCTTCTTCAGATAACTGACCAATCGGAAAGATTAAATGTTTCGAAACTGATGATCCATGTATCAGGACATTTTGCACAGTTGGTGGCATTGGATACCACCAATATAATTCTGCATATAATTTCGCAGTCGCAATGCAGTATGCCTTGAATTTCCGCTCATTCAGTAGATAACCACTTGCTAATGCGATTAAAATGTTTACTTGTAATTTCAGCAGAAACTTTAGGATTTGCGAAGAATCGTCTGGCTGTGTGTGGGGCACTCGGGCCTCACTTCCACTAGCACTATCCGGTTAATGATCTCTCAAGCACCTGTCACAATACCCAGGTAACAGGTGCATTATAGGAATTACCTCCAACACTTATACTTTCCACTCCTATTAAGAAAAGCTAGTCCGTGGTTGCAGTACCATTGTTGAATCATTTTAAAGTTAACATGTGAAAACATTTTCCTTTATATTTTTTAAATTATATTTGATAATTGTTTAAAATGATTTAATTTATAAAAAAAAACATTTACTAAATAGAATATTGAATATCAAAATAGCAAAATACTAATACTAAACTTACAGCCACAGCCTGTGTGGCCTTCGTAATTAGCATCCCATTTGAAAAGTCGCAAATTGCCGCAAAAATCTTTCATGGAAATCAATTCATTAATTCTTTCACAACAACTTAGCGTTTCCACATTTCACCGCTAATTCCAGCAATTTAATGTTTTTTCCAATCGAAAGCTGATTGAATGAGACATATTTTTACCCGAAAAACATTAATAAAAAAATTAACAATGTTGATGAATATGAAATTTTTAATACGTGAATCACTTAAAGGATATAATACACTACAATTCTGTATAACCATTTTTTAAATATTTTTTACTGGTGTTGATACAGCATCTCCTAAAGCTGAGGTATATATGGGTATACATTAGGCGTTGAGAGCGATTGCTCCAATTTGTTGAACTTTGAAACATGAAAAATTGTTTAAAATAATAATATTTTTTAATTATTTTTGTACTCGCATGTGCTTTAGATACTCGTTAATGGATTGGCATCGATATTTGATAAGAAAAATAAAACTCATTTTTTGACTTTTGGGCAGCTTTTCGACGATCCGGACCACTGTGCGGCGGTCGCCCACGACCCCACATGGCGCTTTGTGTTATTATTCAATAGCATGACGCTTTAAGGGTTAATATAAAACAAGAGATAATACAAAAAATGCAAACATATAAAAATGTCGAGGGTAATAGCAACAATAAAAATATTATAAGAGGCAACGAAAGATAAAATACATCAAAACAGGTAAAAGATAAACTAAAATTTAAGATCCAGCATTAGCGTCGACAAAAACTACTAGCTCAGTCGAAACTTAAGTTGTATAGGGGGGGGGGGGGGGTGGAGGGGTACGCAATTTCAAAGCTCACATTCTAGATAAAACCATTGATGGCAATTCTATTCAGAATTCAAGAAAACTTGAAAAAAATGTATAACAGGGAAGGTACAAGACAACAATGAACACATTCCTAATTTCTTCAAGTATAGGCCGAGAGGTCGTGATAAAAAAAAAGTTTAGTGTCTCGTTAAAAAAAACAATACAAAATTGCATCATTATATAGACATAAAATAATATATCGCAGTTCAGGATATTATGGTCGAGGATTGCAAATCAAATTAATCGGTAGGGGGCAACAATGCAAACTCTATAATAACTTAGAGTACAGGAGTTGTGATGTGCAAATTCAAATGGCCGATAATTGCAATTATTGACTACGGTAATATCCGCTCGTACAATAATTCGAAGATATTGAAGTCGATAACATGCAAAAAAAGAAGAAAAGGTATCGCCAAATTAAACGGGTAGAGCAAAGCTAAAAGAGTATGAATATTAAAAAAGGGTAATTAATACTGGCCAATGAATTATAGGGTCTCATAGAGGGTCTAAGAATATTATAGAATGTACGGGGAGGTTGAGAACATTATAAATGCAAAATGGGGCAACATATAATAGAAATGATTAATGGAAAATATTTCGGCGCTTAAAGGGGTAGGGAATATATGACAGGATCGAACGTAGGGTACACAGTTTTCAGCAATTCCGTCACTCAAAAAGAGGTATTAAAAATTACAAGGATCGAGAATTCGCTACATTAGGTCCGAACTAATCAGAGCTAAATATTATATAACAATAAATTTTTGGGTAATTCAATACGCAACAAAATGAGGGGAAAGGGATCCAGAACATCGGTGAAAATGATTAATTATCGGAATGACGGTACTCAAAAATAAGGGAAAGGGATCGAGAACATCGCTAAAAAATTATTAATTGTCGGCATGTCGGTACTCAAACATAAGGGAAAGGGATTGAGAACATCGGTAAAAATGATTAATTATCAGAATGTCAGTACTCAAAAATAAGGGAAAGGGATCGAGAACATCGCTAAAAAATTATTAATTGCCGTAATTTGGAAGCTTACTTTCAAAAGGGCACGTACCCACTTATGGTTTTTGTTGGGAAATCGAGAAAAACGTTTTACAGTATTTATAAAAGAATTGGATTTTTTGGGTTCCTATATTGTTTTGGTCCTAGGTCACGTACCATATTACCAGAAGTTTACTTTCTCATTATCTCTTTACCTTATTATCTCATTATCTCATTATCCAGAGACTGGATGCATGCTCTTTTGGTGACAAAGCAAATGTTCAACTCACTTTTAATATGGGATCGAATGCTTTTTTGAAGGAAACTGATATATATAGATCCTCAATTGTTTAAATCAAGTAATCAGAGAATTTAGCCAAGGAGTACAAGAGATATGTAAAAAAAAGGTAACACACCGTTGGAAACAAGAAAATGACTTGGCTAAACCATGAGAGGAATCAGAATCCTACCTTAGATAAGCAGGACGCTAGCTCGGGTGCCTCGTGTCGTCACTGAGAGTTTACAGACGCTAAATGAGAATTTTCGCGCCTACTGGTGTATTAGAGAAGCGTTAGGAATTACGTGATTAGTGGGAAGGGCTAATGCGCACAACTTAATTTCTATAATTCGCAACGGTCGGGAGAAAGATAGGCGATGAGATCGGCATCCGATTTGTGCATCCTATCGTCCCGTCCTTCCTTCGTTAGTTCTTATCAGCTGCTGTTAATGGAGGGAGCTGCTTCCTACGAGTGGGGGTTTGAGACGTGAAGACCTACTGAAGATGAAGGTGGGGGTGGACCTAACCGATCATTTGCGTCGATGGTGCAACCCTACTTGGCGCTCACCCGAGACTGCGGAATTGAGGAATATAACAAAAAAATAATTAGGACTGCCCTACATTCTTAAAATAACATTATAAAAAAAACGTACAACATAGAAACAAAGTAGCAAGATTAGATATACATAATAAAATAATAATAAATTAAAAATATAACAAAAAGGAGCAGTACCGAATTTTCTTACTCTCTGTGTGAATACGAGAGATTTTAACTTAAAATCATTTACTTGAAACTAAATTTGTACGTTGCAGAAAATCTGCACCGTCACAGGCTGAAAGGTAGCGAACCAATATAGTTTCGCACTTCTAAGAGCACTGATCACAAGGACAATTACTTTAACTCAATAATTTGAATACAGTCGCTGCAGCTCCATTTTAAGGTCTTGATAGATAGATGAACGTTTATTTTTCAGCCTGCTGGCCTTAAAAAATTCACTTGCTTACACATCCATTTTTTACAGAATTTTCTTAAAACTGACCCTTACAAACTAACAACTTTTTCGCATTGCCTCGCTTGCCAACCTCTGTTTTCGCTCTAATACCTACTACTTATCTATTATTTACAATATTTACATGTTACTTATATCTACTTTCTCTCCTATTTACAATCTTTCCTTCTCCACTCCTCTTCCTCCTTCCTTCTCTTCATCTCCATCTTACCCAACACTCCCTTCACCCATGCTACTGCCCCTTTTTCCCCCTTTTCATGCAACAATACCTCCATGCTTATCTCGCTTCTTTCCACCTCCACGCACTCCTCCAACCAGTGCTCCACTCTTGCATCCCTCTTTCCACACAGTTCACACATCCTCTTCTCTCGCGAGATCCAGAACCTATTGAAACCCTCCATGCACCCACACCTCATCCTCGCTATAAGCTCCTGACTTCCTTTCTCTCCTTTCTCACATAAATATTGCGCTCTTGCACTTGGCATAATCCACACATAGTTCCCGTTGAATCTTGACTCTCTTATTCTCTCTTCCCCTTCTGTCTTCTCTCTCTCTCCATGCCGTTTTGCTTAACCACGTCATAAACCTTCCTTCCTTCCTCGTGCATCCTTCTCACTTCATCCATCTGCAGTCCATTCATTCTAAAATACCTTTCCCTCTCAGCCTCCATCTTCCCACCCCCTCCCCTGTTCTCCTTTTCCCACCAACACGCCCTAACTAGCCTACTTCCCCCCTCTTCCAAAAATTTCTCCTCATATTTACACGCCCGGCTCCCTGCTAGAATTCCTACACTCGTTCTCCCCGTCTCCCTCCTGACAATATAATTAGGCGTGTTCCTTGCCAACCCCAGGGTCCACTTTACATACCTCTCCTGCGTTCTATTAACCTCTTCACTTTCCTTACAACCCACACTTCTACCCCATACAATAGCACACTCATCACTAGTGAATCAAACAATTTCATTCTCCTTCCAAAATCATCTGCGAATAACTTCTTTCCCAACCCGCACACCTGCATCATCACTACATTTGCCCTCCTCTCTCTTTTATGTGACCATCCACTCCCCCATTCCTTCGAAACACAAAGGCCAGGTACACAAACTCTTTCACCTCCTTTACCTCCTTTCCCTTCCACTTACAGTCCCTTCCCTTATCCCTTTCCCCTCCTTTTCTGAACACCATAACCTTGGACTTTTCCACATTCAGCTCTAACCCCTTTTTATCCAGGTATCTTCTCAACCTCTTCATCATCTCCTTTAAGGCATCCTCGCTGCTTGCCAGCAACATTATGTCATCTGCATACGCTAGTGACCAAATTCTAATCCCTCCTATCCTGACTCCTCCTACCACCCCGGCCTCCAGCTTACTTTCCATATCCGCAAATAAAATCGCAAAAAGCGTTGGGCTAAGTGGACACCCTTGCCTTAACCCCCTATCCATCCAGAATCCCTCCGAAATCCCCTCCCCTACTCTTACCTTGTCTTTGGTCTCTTCATATATCTACCTTTCCCTTTCAATTAGGCCCCTCTCTACTCCCCTATCCTCCATCGCCTCTCACAACCTCCTCCTATCCACCGATGGAAACGCGCCTTTGAGATCCACAAAAAACGCGTACACTGTCGTCCCCTTCTTCGCTAATTCTCTATCCACCACGTGCTGCATCACGTAGATATTGTCGATAGTACTCCTATTCGCCCTAAATCCCGCCTGCGTCTGCGGCAATATTCCTTTCCCCTCGACATCCTTCCGCAGTCTCTCTACCACCACCATCGCGTATACTTTATACGCCGTATTCATTAGCGTAATCCCTCTATAATTTTCCTGCATATCTCTATCCCCTTTCTTATACAGCGGCACTATTAAACCTTCTCTCCACCCTCCTGGGAATCCCTCACCCCTCCAAACTTTCTTTACTACCTCCTTCAGCCTCTCCCTAACCTCTTGTGTACTAAACAGCCATGCTTCGTTCTCTACCCCATCCAGCCCTGCTGCTTTTGACCTTTTCAACTTCCTTATCTGCTTCTCTACCTCCTCGTCATTCAACTTCTCCATCTCTGCCTCCCCCGTTCTTCTACTTCCCCCATCCGTCTTCCTTGAATCTGAGCCCTTTTAAGGTCTTGATACCTCTCCTCATTTCCCTTCTCCTTGACATTAATGTCCTATACGGACGGAGTCGAGAATTGGATCACGAATATATTTCGTTTCTCGAAGACTTGGAGAACGATATCGTTTTGGACAATTGACTTTGTCTCCCTCAGTGCGATCGGCAAGGCAGTGTCGCGACCAATACCGTAAGAGCGACAAAAATGGTAATGAAGTACCTACACTTAAGACCACATTATGTCTGTAGAATTAACGTCGTTCCCGCGTGGGTGGGACACCCGGATAATATGTGTTCTAAGTACTAATGTGGAAATGACACCATCCTCGCAAGTAAAATGGAACCCTTTCTGCCTGAATTAGTGTCCTGATGATCTGAGGAAAGTAAAGGTTTGCTCCTTCTACAAGGACTGATTTTCTACATTTCTGTGAATGTTTCCATGCATTTTATTGTCGAGTAGCTGTTATCGAAATTTTTCAACCTCTGCTTTCTCCACTTCGGCTTTTAGAAGTGAAGGGTTAGATTGAGTAACGTACTTTTCTCAGTTCTGATGTTGAAATTCAGTCCAAGGATCTCGGCCGCCTGCTCCGCGGCTTCATAAAGGAACGCTCATTTGCCAATCATCTCGTGTTTCCTGACCATTGGAGCTTCAGAAGTCCGCCTTGACGGCGTGAGATATACAACCGCGGAACATGCAATAGGCTGAAGGCTATAAGTCTATTCTGTTGGATATAACAATATCATTGAATCTCACACAGAATAGAAAGAGAGTAAGAAAGAGGTCGCCACGGAAATAATCAAAGAGATTCTTGAAACGCAAGATGAAAATGTGCAGCTGATGTTGAAAAATCAGAAAGAAGCTGAAGAAAAGCTGCGGTTAGGACAATAAGCTTTATTACAGCAAAACACAAAATTATTTCTCAGTGGTTTGCGATGTATTTTCTGTAGTCCTCCAAGCAACTTTGCCCAGAAATCCTGATTCTTTGGCATGCAGAAGGGGCAAATAAGGTTTGAAACCCCCTGTCCGGCCTTTAAACAATCTGCTGGTCATTTTCTTAAAGAATGAGCTCGTATTCCATTTCTGTACCCTGTTGATCTTCTGCTTTCTTATCCCTACAAAAAAATGCCACTAATTGGTTTCGATACATTTGAAAAAAGAATTTTCAAGTTTTTACTAGCTTATCAGTTTTTATTAGCTTTTCGAATATTTCTTCAGTTCACAACATGCCACTTGAAAGTCGTTCCAACAGAAATTGAAGTGCATTAAATTCCCCGCGAAATTAAAAAAAAAGTGATGATTTTTTTATCTCATATAGCTTAGGAGATACAGCCTTAGGCACTTATATTTTCCTGAAATATTTGAAACATAATATTTAGTTTCAGTTTTTATGAAGCAGCATATTTTCTGTGGACTGTAGACAAAAAAAGTCACAATATTAGTTAGAGGAGACTTAATAAAAAGGAAATCTAGAAAATAAAAATAAAACGTTATGTCTCTCACACATCCAAAGTTATTAATGTGTATTAACTAATGTGTTATATAGTGTGTCGAACAAACATTCATAAAATTAGTTAATTTCATAAAATTTCATAAAATTAGGTTTATCAGAAATTATGTTTCAAAACAAATCCTGGCCAGAAAAGTTGTTTTGCCAGCATAAGACTAAAAACTGTCCTAATTTTTTTTATTGATATACAATTTTTTTAACATTGGAGATGTGAAAAAAGGTGTGATTTTACTGAAAATCTTACTTTCATTTATGGGGGCTTAACCACTTTAGAGTCCGGGATTTTTTAAATATAATGTTTCATTTTTCCCGGTAAACGATAAATAATTTGCACGAGGCACTTTTTGTAGAACTTTTATAGATATGTAATCTTATATCTGAACATTTTTGTATCTTCATTTGTTTCCCGAAGAAAATGACAAAATACGATTTTTAAAAGTAATTTTTGGCAAATTATAGCAGAGGTTAAACAAGAACGAAACACACGAGCTATGTATTATATATTGCCAATTATTTCTAAAAAAATTGCAAAAGTTGGGTTTTTGGAAATATCACTTTCAAGAATTTAAGAAAAGCAGCCGCCATTTGGTAATTGTTCAAAGTTTTTAAATTTATTGGGAATGAATTGAAAGAGCAAGAATTTTCATGTCAAATATACAGAGAAAATCCTCAATTCCTACGCCCGTTCCAGAAATACTGAATTTTGAAAACAAATTCTCTCAAATTTTGGTGATTTGCGCGTAATCTTCGAATGATTGTGAAAAATGAAAAATAAAAATGTATTCATTAAACTGTGAAATAACTATTCCTCTATTTTGAACATGGAATAATTTATGCAGATATCGAATAATTCTGACAGTTATATTGTTTTTACTCTTATAATTTTTGAAACTAGGCTTTGAAAACAGATTTATGTAAGTATTAAAATAAAATTAAAATAAATATTGAGGTGGAAATGATAAGCGCTGAATAATATTTTGATGGTATTCTGTATAACTCATTGGGCTACAACAAATTTTTGAAGCTCTGTAAATTATCTCACAAAATTGTTGGTCCCCCAGACACTTTTTCTTGACTGTTGATACGATTTCTAGAGGACCATTTCAGAAGCCCCACCAGCGCAAATTCAACCCTTTTTGGGCCAAACATTTAGTGCAGAATTTGTTTAAAATTTTCAACCAAAATTAGAATTTGTGCAACACCGGAAGTTCCTGATAACTCAGAAAACACTGGCGGGGCCAGCGAAATAATTCGCCAGCCCCGACATTGTTCGAAATCAAATTTATTTGTAGTTGGTTTTGGACAATGTCGGGGCTGGAAAAATATTAAGCTGACCCCGCCATGGTTTTAGCCACATAAGAGGTCACTTTTTAATGGTTGAAGTTGTTTGCACAAATTTGAACAAATTTAGACGAGATAATGCACCAATTTAAAGTTGATTTTGGGTCTGTTGCACAAGTTTAAACAAATAAAGACCAAAACAATGTGCACATATAAAGTTGATTATGGATAATGTCGGCGCTGAAGAAATATTTCGCTTGCCCCGCCATGGTGTTTGCCGCATAGGAGTTGTTTTTAGGAGTTGAAATTGATTTGCACAAAATTGAAAAAATTAGAGCGGAAATTTTAGGCCCGGAGGAATAAGATTTTGGACAATGTCGGGGCTGACGGGCGAAATATTTTGTTGTTCCAGCTATGTCGTTTGCTTCACAGGGGTTAATTTTCAGAATTCGAAGTTGTTTGCACTAATGTAAAGAAATTCATACGGGAATAATGCGCCCATATAAAGTTGATTTTGGACAATGTCGGGGCCAGTGAAACGTTTCGCTGGCCCCACCATAATATTTGCCTCACATGAGGTATATTTTGGGGGTTGAAGTTGGTTGCACAAATTTGAACAAAATCAGATGAAAATGATGTGTTCATATAAAGTTTATTTTGGACAATGTCGGGGCTGGTGGAATATTTCTTTGGCCCCGCCATGATGTTCAATCCTTCTAGTATAACTATCCTGAAAGATGAATCATTCATAAGCAAAGAATAATAAATTCACGAAAATTTGTAACACCAACGGGAAACAATGATTTATTAAGCTAGTTTATTAGCAGTTTAGTATCACGTTAGTATTAAACTTTCTGAATTTCAAGATAATTTTTTGAAAAAGAAAGAAGGCATACAATATAGGTGAGGGCTGAATTCTTGTTAAAATTTACAGTTTACATAGAAAATAAGAAGACGAGAAAAGGGAAGACTGAAATATTTAGCAATTCTTTTACTGACTGGTAATACATTTATAATTAAATTAAGAGATAGAGGACTAAAAATCCCATATTTTCTCAATATTGTCCATATTGCGGTTAAGTTGCCCTGGCAGCAACGAAGTAAGGGTTTTTATTAAAAAGAAACTTTTATTATATCGCCCATTAAAAAAAATCACACTGTATAGTCACGTATTATCGCGTTAGAACACACACTCAAAACACAATAACTTCTCTGTTTTTATTTCACCACCGACCGATAGAAAATATGGTTGATCAGTTGATCACGGTGGTATCGTAGTCAGTTCTGCTACATATGAATCGCGGTGAATGCGAACCGTCGTAGTAATCTACAAAGCAGTAAAACTTACCGAGAGTGGGTTGCGCTAGGGGGTTTCTGGACAGTTCGCCTTCTTTCCGGGTCTCTTTTTTTCGCACGTTTTTATGTAAACAAAAAGACATGTCAGATTTTAATTTTGATGAATTTTTAAATTTAGAAATTCCAAATGAATTTGTTTTTTCGCCTAAATCTTATCAGGACTTATTAAAAATAATTGAGTCTGATACAACGAATGATCGCGAATCTTCGGCAGAATGTGTTCGATCGTCGGTGAATACTTTAGCGGGAAGTGATGTTCCTGGACCGTCATCAGCTTTATCGGATATTGGAAATATTCCTGGGCCGTCATCGGATTCGAAGGGTATGACTGGACTACCAACGGACCTTTTGGATTCAAAGAGTATCCCTGGACCATCAACGGATTTTTGTATTGATAACGATGTGTCTGTGCCTAAAAATGGCGGTTCTACCATTGAAATTGAGGGACCACTAACATTAATAAAACGAAAAAGGGTAGCCGATGAGGGTAATATAGGAATGCCTCAAAAGTTAAAAGCAGTTTGTACTGAGAGCCATGAGATTGATAAAAGACAAATCATGAATGTTTCAAATTGTGCGGTCATTCGCGAATCGCGATTTGAAAGAAATAGACGTATCTTAAGTCATTTAGTTTTGTGGCGAGAATACGAAAAAGCCGGAGAACTTATTGTACGATACAAGGTGACCAATATAAAGGGTCCTGCTTTCTGGAATTCCTTACCAGAAATTGAATTAATAAGGGAGGTTTTAATGGAGGAGCTGGACGTCTATGGGCTGAATGGCATATTGAGTCTTGGAAATTACTTCTTCAGGATAAATAAGTCGAACCTGGTTCATGTAAGTACAATGAGAAAAAAACTCTTGAATTAATGAAATATTCCTTTGAAGCATCAATCGGTGTTTTCGCCCTCGTGTAAGTGTATATGGGTAATTCTCCGCGGTAATTCTCTTGCTGCACCCTGTAATACCTTTGTGAATATTTTTTAAATTGCTTTATTATTTTGTCAAACTTAATCGTTTTGATAACATATGGACCAAAAGCATGAGGCCAACACAGATTTTTTTACCCGAATGATTTACTAAACAAGCATTAAATACTTGAAAAAACGCCCTTTCCTTGTTCCCCACTTACGAATTGCTAAGTTTCAGGAGAATTATCGAAGCCGAGGGTATCACATTCGTATATGAACCGATTGTAACATTTGCAAGGTTCATATTTAAACTAACCTAAAACATGTTAAACATTAGCGGATTTTTATTATGTGTCTTTACACGCTCCAGGTAAATTGGACACTTTTCGGAAAAATATACCAATTTCAACCTAACGCATTTTTAAAGGGATGAATAGTGAACAATTCTCCTGAAGGACTTTTCTATTTATTCTTTTGAACAAGTACAATTAATGGATGAAACACAATGGATGAAACACAAATAGGCTAACCATATTCCTCATGATTGTTCATCAAACAAATATTTTATTAACATTATTCTATTTTGAAATACTTGAAATTGTTAAGGAATGAAATATCTAATGCATTTCGGCATGGAAAAGTTCGAAGGTAAAAATTAATAATAGTTTGGGGCCTCGCTTCATGAGCTGTGACCCGGCTCTGAGCTGTTAGTGTCGACACTACGTGTATTTCAGTGTATTTGTATCATGCAAAAAAAGTTCCGTCTATCGAAAGTGTAAATATTATTATTAGGTTATCGAAAACATGATAAGCCTCGACTGAATATTTCAGCGACTTAATAGCAAAAAAATTATAAACTTAACTATTTGTGAAATTTAGAGCAACCGATATGTGTCCTACAAATCGACAGCATCATGCTTTAAATTCTGAAGTGTAATGCTACATGGAAAAAAGTAGAAAGCAGTAGTAGACAAAATTAGTGTATTCACTTTCATGCATTGTTAACTTGAAGCTTACTTCTTCGCATTGTTCAAGAAACAATTTGAATAGTTTTTGATACCATAAGAGATAGTGATCAGAAAATATACAAAACCAAATTGCGAAAAGAAGGATCATTGAAACAAGCAGTTTCAATAACTTTTTGAAATAGTACGGCTAAACATGTAAGCTGTTATGAATAATTAATTTTCATGGTAAGCAAAGAATTGTGTGTTTGAATTTTGCAAGTAAGTTCAATCTCCTTCTTCGCATCACAGTAAGAACTACGCGGGATTTTCAGCCTGAAGATTCAAAATGGTATGTAAATAAGTTCAGTGGCTCAACTAGAAATGTGCAGGCCCCCTCCGAATTTTTTGTTTAGGAAGTCCGTTTGAAATTAGACAAGAAGGCCGATTAATAACTTACTTCGCAGTAAGTATTTTGGCTTCTCAATCTAGGTAGCTAGACAGGGTTCGATTTCTTAACGGGGAGGATTTTTCATAGCGTTTTAGCGTGTCATTATATTCACATTGTTCACGTGTATGGTTACAAAAGTAACGTAGTTTAACTGTATGGTACACTGCCATAATCTATAGGGAGGTTCTGAATGTCAAAAAACTTTATTTGACGTATG
Organism: Andricus quercusramuli; assembly: GCA_932178445.1. NCBI lineage: Eukaryota > Metazoa > Arthropoda > Insecta > Hymenoptera > Cynipidae > Andricus > Andricus quercusramuli. The sequence continues at coordinate 2,296 of CAKNXH010037187.1, read as the reverse complement.
TTCCTACAAGTGCCAAATGCACCTTCAGTGTGATTGCAACAAACCAATAGATAAATATACCTGTGATCAGACGATTGGAATCGACTGTTCTTGCCCTGTCGACAGAAAAGTTCCGGTGATTGAGAGAGAAACTTCTTTACACACAACGCCATCACAGAATTGGCAAGATAGGAACAGTTGACCAAAAGGAGTGTGAAAAGATTAAAAAGAAGCTGGCAAGAAAAGCAAAAGAAATAAGACAAGAGGGTGCTAGTGCTTCTAAAACTACAGCCAACATTACCTCCGATTCTGAAACAGAAGAGACAGATAAAGTTCACGAAAAGAAGGACACAGGATTCCATATTATATTCAGATAACCCTCTGGGACACAAATGAATACAGTGTTTGCCAATACTGCTATTGCTGGCGACAGGTAGGGCGTATCAGACGGGGTTACGGCAGCTATCGCCTCCAGTATTCTCTCCGTTTTGGGCGAAATATCTGAAACAAACGAAGCACAGGTTATTGACAAGAATAAAATAAGACGGGCGATGTCTCTAGTTTGGAGTAACTTAAAGAATGAGCAGTAAGAGAAAACGGACGTACATCCTAGAGGCCTATACTTTAATGGGCGCTCAGATGACAATCTTGTTATTGAGACAAAAGGCTTTCAAAAGTATAGAAAGCTCACGAAAGAGGAGCACATTTCAGTTATTGAGAAACCGGGCACTTGTCATCCAGATCTTGCAAATCGTGAACCAGGACCTTTTGAATCACTCTCGTTGGCTAACTGCTGCTGATAGGTATCTTCGACTTTTCATATGTTCTCAAAAACTGAATACTGAATTTAGTATACGTATATACTTGAGACTGAACAACCTAGCTGATTTTACTTGGAGCAAGCCAGTGTTTTCTTTTGACAAGGGACCCATTTCCTTGAATCAAGAAAAAAAAATCAGAACAGCTAACTGAATCATGAATATATCTACCCTAAGCAAAAATGCATTGGATGTTATAAAAAAATCATTGAAAAATTGACAATTATACGTTTTTAAAATAAAATAATCAAGAATGCATGGAAGAAGCACACAAATATTTTTCATCCAAACACCGTGAGTCATTTTTTTAATTATAAAAATGTATGTATTACACAACAAGATTTATCTTCATATTCCAAACTTTTACATATTTCCGTATAGTAAGCTAATAATATAGAACATACAGGTGACTCAACATTTATTTTTCTTCGTTTCTATCAAAGATGCTGTAGATATAATAGTATATGCGTTTAGTCGTATTCGGAAGAACCAGTCATTGTATGCACAGTAGATACTATCAGATCGAAAATATCTTTGTTTGACGAAAGTCATTTCTTCTATAAATTGACAAGATACTTTGTTGATTCATCTAATGTTTGGATGCTCTAGTAAAGTCTGCAAAGTCTAAAATCTAACATATAAATTATTTGAAGAATCTAGTGAAATTCTAGAAACGCCTTATGCAGTAAGAAAGAAAGTGATTTGAAAAAAGACATCCAAAACATTATTTTCAGAATTATTTTATAAGTCTCAAATATGGCTGTTTTTGCTTAAAACCATGATTTTCAAGAGCTTGTTTCAGGCCCCAAATATTTTTTGTTATCGCTGAAAATAACAAAAAGTCTTTCTCGTAGATTCAGGATGTGATCTCTTGAAAACTGTATAATTTAAATTTTAATATCAATAAGATTATTACCAAAAGCCAGAAATGGTTCGGTTGTAAGCGACTCAGGTAGTCCATTAATAACATATTTTATGGTGGGCGTGTTGCTTCGGCTTATCCATTTATGGTCTTGTATCAGTCTATCTAACGGGGGATTGATTTTGTGTTCATCAATTTTCTCAATTTAATTATAACTGCGGTTAACTGATTTTAGTAAGAGATCTTAAATCAATTAAGTGTGAATGAAATTCAATTCAGTGATTCAGTGCTTGTATCAAATGTATGTGAAGTTATTCAGTCCTTGCAAAACGGAACTTTACCCCGTGTACTCACGTATTCTGCTGAAACTAAGTCCAACGCAACGACAAGCTTCGAGGGAATAATAAGACTATTTCAAGACCGGATTCTCCGTCGAAACCAGGCCTGTCGAAACCTATCCAGGACTTTATCGAAGAGTTCAGGAAGGCTTCCTGTTACCAATTTTCCCTCCCCCCAGTAGGAAAGTACTAAACTACTGAATACACAACCATACTGTAAGTACCATAAGTAAAACAAATTGATCTATTTTCTTCTCTAAACCTAAAATTCACACCTGGACTCAGTTTCCCTTTTTTTT